>CAWUFW010007220.1:880000-1037045 GCA_963921515.1 Calotriton arnoldi
CGGGGCTCCCGGGCCCAGAGGCGCTGGGGAAGCCTCCCCGGGCCCGCGGGACCCCGTCCCAGGCACCATGCCATGCGGCAGGCCCGAGGACGGAGCCCGGGGTGGGAAGGCCACCCTCCCCGGGGCCCTCAGGGGCCCCGGACGGAGCTCCTGAACCCAGCCAAGCGAGGGGGGCTCCCCGGGCACGACGGAACCCCATCTCGGGCCTTTGGCATAGCGGCAGGCTGGAGGACAGGGCCTAGGGCTGGAGCACCCGACCCGGGGCCCGGCGGGGCCCCTGGACCCAGCTGGGGCTTCCAGGCCCGGAGGCGCTACGAAAGCCTCCCCGTGCCCGCGGGACCACGTCCCAGGCACCCTGCCACACAGCAGGCCCAAGGACGGAGCCCGGGGTGGGGAGGCTGCCCTCCCCGGGGCCCTCAGGGGCCCCGGACGGAGCTCCTGAACCAAGCCAAGCGAGGGGGGCTCACCAGGCACGACGGAACCCCGTCTCGGGCCTTTGGCATAGCGACAGGCCGGGGGATGGGGCCCAGGGCTGGAGCACCCGACCCGGGTCCCGGCGGGGCCCCTGGACCCAGCTGGGTCTCCCAGGCCCAGAGGCGCAGGGGAAGCCTGCCCGGGCCTGCGAGACCCCGTCCCTGGCACCCTACCATGCGGCAGGCCCGAGGACAGAGCCCGGGGTGGGGAGGCCGCCCCACCCCTCACGGGCCCCAGACGGGGCTCTTGAACCCAGCCAAGTGAGGGGGTCTCCCCATGCACGACGGAACCCCATCTCGGTCCTTTGGCATAGCGGCAGGCCAGGGGACGGGGCCCAGGGCTGGAGCACCCGACCCAGGGCCCGGCGGGGCCCCTGGACCCAGCCGGGGCTCCCGGGCCCAGAGGCGCAGGGGAAGCCTCCCCAGGACCCCGTCCCGGGCACCCTGCCACGCGGCAGGCCCGGGGTGGGATCGGAGAAGCGGGTGAGCCCTCATCGGGACTTTCAGGCCGGCCCGGCCATCTGGTCACCCCATTGGAAAGCATTGCGCGCGACCAGATGCCCGAGGGGAAAGGCGCGACCAGTTGGCCGGGCCAGAAGGATGCCAATCTGCCCGCCCTGAACCTTCACCGGAGGGCTCCCGCCTGCCCATGCAGCGCTCGGGGGCTCCGCGTCCCGGGGGCTCGGCGACCCCAGCTGGGCCTCAGGCCCGGGGCTGAGAATGGGGGTCCCCGGTGGACCTCCAACCCGGGCCCATGGCGGAGCTTAACCCATCCCTTGGCCCGCCTGGCGGTCCTGGGCCAGTCCACGTGGGGGAGGCCTCCACGGGCCTGCATCGGGCCACCGAGGGCCCCGGACTCTGCTCCTGAACCCAGCCAAGCTGGGGAAGGCCCGCCCGGGCCCAGGGCATGGGACGGAGCCCGGGGTGGGAGCACCCGGCCAGATCTCTCGGGCCGGAGGAGGGAGCCCCGGGCAGTGGGGAGGTGTTGCCTGTGCCTAGCCCATCTGGTCCCCGGCTGAGAACCACCAGCCCGGGAGCGGTTCCGGCATACCCTGTCCCTAGTAATCCAGAGGAAAGCTACCCTTCTTTCTGGTAACCTGTGCGCACTGAGTGACGGAGGGGACCAGGGCACGGGGGCGCCCGACCTCCTGGAGCCCTGGCTGGGATCGGAGAGGCGGGCGAGCCCTCATCAGGACTTCCAGGCCGGCCCGGCCATCTGGTCGCCCCATTGGAAAGCATTGCGCGCGACCAGATGGCCGAGGGGAACGGCGCGACCAGATGGCCGGGCCCGAAGGACGCCAATCTGCCCGCCCTGAGCCTTCACTGGAGGGCTCCCGCCTGCCCTTTGGAAGGCTCGGGGGCTCTGCGTCCCGGGGCTCATCAGAGCCCTTAGCTGGGTCTCGGGCACGGGCTGCAAGGGGGGGGCCCCGACGGAACTCCAACCCGGGCCCGAAGGCACCTTGACACGCAGGCGAAGCAGGGGAGGCCTGCCCTGGCCCGATGGACCCCCGTCACGGGCACCCAGACCCTCGGCTGGCCACAGGACGTGGGCTCCCGCACCCCAGGGCCCGCCGGAGCCCAGGCCCCGGAACCGGTCCCTGCTTCTCAACCCAGCCAGGCCTGTGGGATCTGGGAGCCTGCCCGGGCACGAGGGACCCCCCTCCCAGGCACACGGACCCTCGGCTGGCCGCAGGACGTGGGCTCCTGTTCCACTGATTTTTTTTCAGAACTCCGTGGAACTCCGCGTAGTGGCACTACGCCAACTACGCCCAGGGTTAGTATTATTACCCTCTCTTTCCTCCTTTCGTTTATTTGCTCCCCTGTGAAATGGATCCAAAAAAGAAAAACACTTTTGCTGGAAACGTCTTTTTCTGACATTTTTCAATTTCTAAGTGCAGCCTCGGGGTGAAGAGCAATAAAACATTCCAAATATGAAAAATAAATAACTAACTAACTAAAGCAAGACAGAGTGGTTGCAAGGTGGCCAGATTGATTTATTCACACCTAAACACATTAGCGCCACTTTACAGTGTTCGCCAGTGAAGCACTACTTTTGTTTTCTCCTCTCTCTTTGAACAACATTGTTTTCCCTGGGTGGGAAAGTGCACCTTTCCTGGAGGTACTGAAATACCTGCTTGATGGGTGAATTGGAAAACAAAATGTGTACAGCGGCTCTGTGTTCAGGGATGTGGTCTTTTTAAACCATACTGCTTACGTTTTGTAAGGAGATAAGCAATGGGCATTGAAACGGGTCCCTTCTGGGCCCTGTAGTCATGGCCTTAACTTTTCAGGCAAAAGCACTCACTGATTTCTGAATAATGAGTGTAAAAGGAAAAAGGTAACCATGTTGCTCCTGCTTACATTTCACATGCTTTACTTAATCTTGCATTCCCTATGAGTGTTTGCTTTTTCTAGGATGTTGTTAATTTTCTTTAGGCAGCATATTGCTCTTGGCTAGTGCGTAATTTGAATTGAGTCACATCCAGGTGTTTATAGCGGGTCAGTGCAGTGCAAGTTTCTCTCAGTGTGGCAGTATGATGTTCAGTGGGGGAGAGGATGTGGCACTATGGTCAGAGCTGCTGAATTTGGAACTGGGGAACCAAGTTCAGCCTTCATGACCAGTCCACCAGACCACTCCCCTTGAGGCAGCACATTCCCATGCTAGACCTTAGAAGGCCCGCAAGATCTTAAAAGCCCTGGTGTCTTAGCACCGTCAGGTGGACCCTAGCTGTGGCAAGTGTGGGTTAACCTTGAAGGCCTGTCCACCACAATCCATGAAGTTCACCTCCAGTCTTGCGGGCAGGCCTATGAAGCAGCACACCATAGAGTAACAGTGACTCTGTCACTGAGGTCACAGGACCCTTGAGCAGGGTGGCTCTAGGGCAGTGCGACCACAGCAGGCGCTGACTTCAGGTGGGGGCGTCGTGTTTGTAAGTATAATATGGTTTTAAAAGCACTTGCTGCCTCCTTCCTGGCCTCTAACAATTTTTGGCAACAATAAAAATGTCATGATAACTCCAGTGATTAATGTTCTTAGTAGAGAGAGATGGTGTTTTGTCTAGTGGAAGTTTTGACTCATGAAAAGGAAGCGCAGAGGGTTAATGTGCCTGCTGCTAAGAACATGTACTATGCAGATCACAAAGTGCACATAATGTAAATAGGTCAGTGGGTTACTGCTTTTGTCAGAGAGAACCTATTGTTACTTGCAGTTAATAAGTTAAAATCCTAACATAGAACAGTGAGCTATTAACTGTCATGTAAGAGCTGCATGAAAACTGCAAGGTATAAATTAGAGCGTTATGGTTTTTTTCCCCGGTCTTTTATTATCCTAATGTTGCAAAAAAGGGTTCATTTGGGTAGAAATCAATTCTGATTATTAAACCGAACCCCCAACCATGGTATTACGTTTTAAATTCTTGAGTTTGTGTTTCTCCAGACCAATCACTATTAAACTATGCTGCCTACTAGAATGGTTGTCATGTGACTCCTACACCTTGTAGTCCTTTGTCTTATGTAACATTTCCTATACAGTGATTTACACACGTATGATTCTCTGTGTAATATGTGTGATGTAAAGTGCTCTGATACCCTACAATGATATTAGTGGTGCTGTACATTTTCTGATACTTTATTATTTTGACATTTTTACACATGCTAAGAGTCTCTGCAAAGATTTTTCCTTATTAGTACCAGTGGAACATACAACTGCAGCAGTGAGAAAGATGACCAGTCAACCTTTGCAAAGGGCCCTCCACTTCACAGCAGCACGTCACATTTTTTAGTAACTTTTGATCCGTTTGAGCTATAAACAATTTATTAGTTAAAATCGTCAGATTATGCAGCAGATGATGTATTATGTGGCAAATATGGCAGAGCCATAATTATGTGGAAAACATTTGCAAACTAGGATATTTTGCCATTTATGTTTGAACTGCTCTTGTGGAAAAAGGGAGGAGAAGTGCTGATGACAAACTCCATGGCTGGGAGACAAATGGTTTGCGATTCCACTTTTAAGAATATTTGGGACATTCTGTGATTGGAAACATATCCCACTTTGTGAATGTATTTTAATGTCAATAACTCATATTAAACCTTAAATAAACATGTGTATCTATTGGTTAAATTAAATAACGTAATAAGCTGTAACCCGTTAGTGAAATGGGAAACAAATACTAAAAATTGGGATATTTTGCTCTTTCTGCCACACCTCTGACTCTGCCCACTGACCCAATCCACGGGTTATTCCCGCCCTCTGATTCTCCGCCCACAGTTCCCCTACTTTTTTCCCCCCACTGACTAAGCTATCTTAGTGGAAATGAATAGAAAGAAAGGGGGATTGGGAAGGAAAAAGAAAGAAATATCTTAATGGAAGAAAAGAAAAGAACGGAAAGAACGAAAGTAGTAAAACAAAATAAAAAGAAAAAACAACTAATAATGAGCAGATTAACTGACAGAAAGGAAAGGGGATACATCTCTCGATATAAAAAGAAAGAAGAGGGAAACGATACGAGAGAAAGAATAATAAAGAACCTCAAACAGGGCAGGAAAAAGAAAAATCAAGAAAATGAAATACTAAACCAAGACAACAAAGGTAAAGTAATGACAATAAATTGACACATTTCAAGACTTTGGGGGGACACTATAAGCTGGCCATATCCCATTTCTGGTCTGTTATCACCGTGTTTAGTTTTACAAATTACAATATGATTATCGTATTTACATAAGCGGCCCGTGCAGGTAAGAGCAGTGGGGCGGTGGGGCAGGGTTGGGGGGGGGACTCGACAGACGACGAGGGAAAACTAAATAAATAATTAATTTTCCCTCGTGGTTGTTCGTCCAGTCCCTCCCCCCCCCACCCCACCCTACCCCACCCCACCCCACCACTCTTACCTTCACGGGCCGCTCATGCGTATTTATCATGTAGGCCTGTGAATTTTATATTTCACTAAAACACTTCGGAGGCGCAGGTGTGGGAACAGGTGTATGTTGGTGTGTGTTGGCGTGCGTGTCTCTGTTGGTGCTTGAGTGTGATGTGTGTACCTATAGTGGTACAGGTATTACGGCTCACCACTTTCAAAGATCACCAGCCGCCACTGCTGTCAACACCACCAGCAGCCAGAGAGCCATAGGCAGAGCTTTCTGGGCGGAACGGCAGGTGTCGCACTTGGCACGGACCGGAAGTGTCTCCCCGCGTGCACAGGCAAGCTCTTCGCGGCCTCTGTCCTACTTGGCAGGGTTGTGTAGCAGGTGCAGCACTAAAGGAGACGGGAGCGGCAGAGTGACGCCACACGGTGTTTGAAAAGGATTAGAACATTTCTTCAGAAACGGAGCTGGCCATGTTTTTCTTTGAACACAGTGTTATCTGCATTGGACGATACTTTTGCGTCATTATACCACAATATACTTAGTTAACGTTAGAAGTGGATCTGCAATAGATATTATTTGTGGAAAAGTTAAAACTCTGTTGCTTGATGCCTTTCTGTATCGAAGAACTTGGCAAAATGTAAAGGCGCAGAGAAAAATTCTGAATCAATATTGGCTGCAAGCGTGTTTTTTTGGAGTGTAAATAACCTTGCTATGTGGAGATAAACTGCACGGGTGAAGGTAAACCAGAGAACTTTGCAAACTTTGCAAACTTCACAAAGTGGTGACCTTTGCACATCATTTATATATGCACCACTAGCAGATAGAATATTCTGCACATGTTGACGGAGGAATGCTAATATGCAGCCAATGGAATGCAAGAAGTACTCTTGGGCTGTTGTGCTTCAAGGCTCTAGGACATGGAATTGTATGTGTGGTGTGGAACATGGAGGAAGGAACGCGCCAAACAAAACAGCAAGAACGGTCTTTTTTAGGCTTTACAGTATTTCCCTATTAGCCATGCCTCACTCTGGATGCGTGCCACAAGCAGACCACATCTATTTGATTTCAAATGCACGGGTCTGCTGAAGGGTGTAATAATGGTTTCGTTCAGTCTGCCTCTAAATGGAGCCAAAATTCCAATTCATAGAAAAATTCTTCAGAAAGTGATGGCAATTGTTACTGTAGCTTCTGCTAGCAGCGGCGGCTCCTCCGCTAAGGCAAAGGAGCGTCACCCCACTGCGTTTTGAGCAGTGGATAAAATAAAAATAAAGTGATAATAGCACTAGGTTATCATTTTATTTTCCCGGTTTACGTGGGCGGGCCTGGCTGTGTCACAGCCAGCAAGGGCAGGAGTAGTGAGCACTTAAGTGCGCATGACGGTTTGGCCGGCCGTCTTGGGTCGGCCAAACAATCATGCGCACTTTGCATGTTCTCCACCAGGCTGTAATGCACAGCCTGATGAGGAACATGTACAGCACAAGTACTCATAGTACGGCCCGCGGGCCGCCAGCGGCCCGGCAATCCTTCCTTGGCAGCCCGCGGACCTTGCAGATATCCTACCTGTGTTTTTTCTTAAGTGTCAGCAAACACCGCCGGTTGCAGCAGCGCTCTATGGGGGCCGGGCGATTCTTTAAAATACCATTCACTTGTTAATGAGGCTTTGTTGTATTTCACCTCTTCTTAGCGCCCCTGCATCTCCACTCTGAGTGGAGATGCAGGGGCGCTAAGAAGAGGTGAAATACAACAAAGCCTCATTAACAAGTGAATGGTCTTTTAAAGACCTGTGAAGTACTCGGGTGCGGCTGTGTGTGTGCCCGGGAAGCTGTCTCAGCCCGGGCTGACACACACGCGGGGTGAGGTGACAGAGGGTGGCAGAGAGAGGGAGACAGACAGAGGGAGGGAGGGAGGGAGGGAGAGAGGGGGAGACATAGGGTGACAGAGAGAGGGAGACAGACAGAGGGAGGGAGACAGAGAGAGGGAGACAGAGAGAGAGGGAAACAGAGGGAGGGAGGCAGAGGGAGGGAGTCAGGGGGAGGGAGGGAGACAGACAGAGGGAGACAGAGAGAGGGAGACAGAGAGAGGGAGACAGAGAGAGGGAGAGAGGGAGACAGACAGAGAGGGAGACAGAGAGAGGGAGACAGACAGCGAGGGAGAGAGAGAGGGAGACAGAGGGAGGGAGACAGAGAGGGAAACGGAGGGAGAGAGAGGGAGACAGAGGGCAACAGACAGAGGGAGGGAGACAGATGGAGGGAGACAGAGGGAGGGAGACAGAGGGAGGGAGACAGAGAGAGGGAGACAGAGGAAGAGAGAGGGAGACAGAGGGCAACAGACAGAGGGCGACAGACAGAGGGAGACAGACAGAGGGAGACAGACAGAGGGAGACATACAGAGGGAGACAGACAGGGAGACAGACAGTGAGACAGACAGAGGGAGGGAGACAGAGAGAGGGAGACAGAGGAAGACAGAGAGGCAGAGGAAGACAGAGAGAGGGAGACAGAGAGAGGGAGACAGAGAGAGGGAGACAGACAGAGAGGGAGACAGAGAGAGGGAGACAGACAGCGAGGGAGAGAGGGAGACAGAGGGCGGGAGACAGAGAGGGAAACGGAGGGAGAGAGAGGGAGACAGAGGGCAACAGACAGAGGGAGGGAGACAGATGGAGGGAGACAGAGGGAGGGAGACAGAGGGAAGGAGACAGAGAGAGGGAGACAGAGGGAGAGAGAGGGAGACAGAGGGCAACAGACAGAGGGAGACAGACAGAGGGAGACAGACAGAGGGAGACAGACAGAGGGAGACAGACAGGGAGACAGACAGAGGGAGGGAGACAGAGAGAGGGAGACAGAGAGAGGGAGACAGAGAGAGGCAGAGGGAGACAGAGAGAGGGAGACAGAGGGAGGGAGTCAGGGGTAGACAGAGGGAGGGAGAGGGAGACAGACAGAGGGAGACAGAGGGAGGGAGACAGAGGGAGACAGAGAGAGGGAGACAGAGAGAGGGAGACAGAGAGAGGGAGACAGAGGGAGGGAGAGAGAGAGGGAGAGAGAGAGGGAGACAGAGAGAGAGGGAGACAGAGGGAGAGGGAGACAGAGGGAGGGAGGAGGGCGACAGACTGAGGGAGACAGACAGAGGGAGGAGGGCGACAGACAGAGGGAGACAGACAGAGGGAGGAGGGCGACAGACAGAGGGAGACAGACAGAGGGAGGAGGGCGATAGACAGAGGGAGGGAGACAGATAGAGGGAGACAAAGGGAGGGAAACAGACAGAGGGAGACAGACAGAGGGAGGGAGACAGAGGGAGAGAGAGGGAGGGAGACAGAGGAAGGAAGACAGAGAGAGAGAGGGAGGGAGACAAAGAGAGGGAGGGAGACAGAGAGAGGGAGAGGGAGACAAACAGAGTGAGTGAGACAGAGGGAGACAGAGAGAGGGAGAGAGGGAGGGAGAGAGAGAGAGAGAGGGAGCGAGAGAGAGAGAGGGAGAGAGACGGAGAGAGAGAGAGGGAGAGAGAGATAGAGGGAGGGAGAGATAGAGAGAGGGAGGGAGAGAGAGGGAGGGAGACAGAGCGAGAGAGAGAGATAGATAGAGAGAGAGAGATGTGTATATGCCGGGTCTGGTGGCTCAGTGTTCAACCTCATGGTCATAGTTTTTTTGCTCTAGCCCCGCCCCCCTCCCCCACTGACCACGCCCCCACCGGTGCGGCCCTCGGCCACAAACCACACTGTAAATTTGGCCCCCGAGAGAAAGTTTGTGAGTACCCATGATGTACAGGCTCCCACTGCCTGTCTGAGCGCCGATCCACGGTGCTCAGACCAATCACAACGCTGTATTGCAGCATTGTGATTGGCTGGGGGAGCCTGTTTGTGTTTACTGCTTCAAGCAGGAACAGAAGAGGACAACGCAAGTCGAGGCCACGGTCCGGGAGCAAGGTAAGTCATTTTTTAATTGTATATACCTATACCACCCCTCCCCCTCCCACCCCCGCCTCACCCGTGATACTTGGTGGCAGCCGCTACTGCAGCTTTGCCTGCTGTAATACCTTCAGACTGGGTTTAAAAGTGCAGGGCATGGGTCACTCTGGGTGAAATCCATAATTTGCTAGCCATTGGTGACTTGGGGATGGGAAGTTGGCAGGAAGGGAGAGGGGGATGGGATGGAATGAGAACTAGGACAATAGTCACTGGGGGTATGGAGCAATGATTTCTACCTGTAAGCAATAGGGTAGTTACCTCTTCATCCGTGCTACTCGTCTAATTCATGCTGTATTGAGGATATACCCAAGCATCAAGTTTACTCTGACAATACAAAGGTAATTTCGCAGTGAGTTCATTCCAAAAACTCAGTTATAACCACAATTACTTCATGGCAACATTAACATTTAACACTCCATTGGCAAAATTAGCCATAATGTGAACAAAAGTATTCAGAGTGAACCATGTGGCCGCCCTGCATATCTCCTGCAAGACTACACCAAACACTTCTGCCTATGTAAGTAAAGATTGCCCTTAGTAAACATTCCTATATGTTTTTAGCAATTGATGTCCTGCCATTAGATAAGCCTGTGAGATAGCCTCCACCCACCTCCTTCAAGTAGTAGGCATAAACTTTTTACTAGGGTGTGCAAAATTCACTCAATCTGCTTTCACGTAATTATGTAAAATTACTGGAAAGTTATGTGAAATTAAGCATAATTACACAAAATGCGAATCCGTCAATTCCCACTGTAAGTAATCGTGAAATGCACATGAGGATGCATTTAAACAAGAGCACCCCAAACAACAGCTGCTTGCGTTCTGTTGTTTCTGTGTTCTCAGTATATTTTTACCACAAATTACACCATTCTTGGTAATTCTTTTACTGCCAACGACTTATGATTACATGAAGTGGAGTAATGGTGCAATTTTGGGACTGTTGCATAACAAACGTAATGCAAAATTCCTAAAATTATGCAAATTACAGTGACATAATTGAAAGTTTTCCAGACCTAATTTTTTTTTAATAGAAACATTTTATTGACTTTTTGTAGGTTAACATCAAACCTTTTGCCTTGTACAGTAATAAAACTGACACAAATGACAGCATTGATATCACAGGGAGATGGACCGAGTCCCACAAAGTAACCCCCCCCCCCACATAAAGAAAGGGTGCTATAAATGGCAGTTAGATCGCCAATCTGTGATAGTTCCACTATTTTTTCCAGACTTTATCATATTTGTGGGGGCACCCACTGGCTTCAAAGATCGATTCCTCCAATTTGCCACCCCAATCCATCCCCTTAGTACATACCACTAGTGAAGGGACCGCAGAGGAGGTCCAATTACGAGCAATATCATGTTTAGTTAGTAGTGTGCCCACCAAAGTCCTGGACCCACCCAATTCGTCCAGGATCGCAAGTAGAGTAATTTTTATATCAACATCAAAAGTCATACCCACCACAGCAGATAACACGGTTAACACAGCAGACCAGAATCTTTGTATCACAGGGTATTGCCACACAACATGAAAAAATCCCTTGTTGGGTTCTCACACCTACGACATGCCAGGGAGTCTATAAGCCCTGCCCTCCACAGGCAAAGAGGGGTCATGTAGGCTTGATGGAGGTATTTGAATTGAATAAAGAAGAGGTTCGCTGAGATAGCTAGAGTGCAGTGCCATGCAGGCATTTCGCCAGTCTGCTTCGTCTAAATACCCCACCCAGCCCTCTCATCATTCTTTCAGCGAAAACAATGAGGTTGGTGAGCATATAACAAGGGATCCGTAAATCTAGGATATCCCACCCTTGCCCAAGTAGCCCATGAGAATTTTCTTTTCCAGGGGACTGTATTCATAGAGGTCCTGAAGCTCATCACCATGGGCATGCAGGCATGTCTGAGATGTAAATAATGGTAGAATTGGGAGCATGGCATTTGAAATTCTGTTTCGAGTTCTTGGAAGAATTTCATCGTTGGCCGCCCCAAACATCGCCAAGACTTGACAACCCAACAAAATCTCAATCTTTTAATCCCTTCAGAGAGGACACCTGAGTTAACCGTCTACCCACCCAGAGTGGGGTTTACTTAGTGAGTTCGCGATCCCACCCCAACCACCAGAGGGTTGCCCTCCACATTTTAAATGCAACCTGGGTGACCTCCGGGACATCAGAGGGAATTGAGCCACCGTATAAGACATGGACCACATTGTCCAGACCAAGCAGGGCCAACTCACTCCTGTAGGCTGGATCGTTCCATCCCTCGTGCACACAGTCATTAATGGGAAGTAGATTTGCTGCCCAATAATATAGTCCTATGTCCGCCATAGCCAGGCCGCCATCGTACATTACCCGAGGTCACTTCCCATAGGCCACCTTGGGTGTCCTTCCAGCCCAAATAAATCTGCGGCCCAAGGCCAGGACCAAGTCAAACCATGTTTGTGGAATATGAAAGGGATAATTTTGTAATGCACAGAGGAATCTGGGCAAGATCATCATTTTGTACAAGGCTACCCTACCCATGGTGTTGAGAGGGAGATGAAGCCAGCATGAGAGGTCCTCCTTAGCTCTGCGCATCACCAGGGGCGAGATTCAGGCTCCACGCCAAATTCGGCTCCCTTGATACATACACCCCAAGGTAAGGGAAGCTAACTCGATGCACCTAGGTTATGGATTGCCAGGCTTCATCCCGATGGTCTCCCTTTTTGGAACCAATAGGGATTTGCCCCAGTTGACCTGAAGCCCCGATGCCTCCCCAAAAACATTAAGGATTTGAAGTACTCTAGGCCCAGTTTCAACCGGTTTGGACATAAATAGGAGGACATCGTCCACATATAGGGCTTTTCGATCCTCCATCACCAGCCCCCAGTCGAATCCCCACACCTGGGCATTGCACCAAATCCACACAGCCAGTGGCTCAGTAGCAAGCATGAACAAAAGCAAAGACAACGGACACCCCTGCCTGGTGCCTTTCCCTACAGGAAAGGGGTCTGATAAGACACCATTAACCTGCACCCGGGCTCCAGCACCCGTGTAGAGGACCCTCACATATGCCAGGAAGCGAGGTTCAAGACCCATACCGCCAAGCACTTCTTTAAGATAGGTCCAGTCAACCATATCGACAGCATTTTCAAAGTTTAGTAACAGGGGAGCTGCGAGAGTTCTGATATGGGAAAGTGCTATATGTACACGACAGATGCAATGTCTGGTACTATGCTGGGTAATAAACTCGCATTGGTCCGGGTGGACCAAAGCATGGAGGACCTTCAGCAGTCGATCAGCCAGAATCTTAGCATACAATTCAACCTTGCTATTAATGAGGGATATGGGCCGAAAGAGGCACAAGTAGTCGAAGTGCGACCCTGCTTGGGGAGAAACATAATAGTGACTTGGTCAATCTCTGGGGAGAAGCGGCGTGAGATATTGCCTCAGTGTATAATTTGATGAGGAGTGGAATCAAATCAGAGCTGAGCCTGTGATAAAACTCCACAGGGAACCCATCTGGTCCCGGAGTTTTCCCTGAGTTGAGATCCGCCAGCACATCCCCAATTTCGTCTGCAGGGATATCTTGATTCAAGGCAGTTTTGTCCGGAGGAGATAGACGGGGCAAAGGAAGCTTCTCCACCAAAAGGATTGGTGTGGTGGCATCGGGCGTGGTTTATGAGCATAAAGCTCCTTATAGTACTGGGCGAAAACATCTGAAACCCCCTTTGAATCCTCCACACAAGCCCCGGACCTACCTATAACAATGGGTATCGCCCTGTTCTCTGCTTGGCACGTGATGAGCCAGTGTAATAACTTACTAGACTTATCGCCCCATTCGTATACCCAGCGCATGGAAGCCATCCACCATTTGCGGGCTTCGTCCAGACACAGATGGCTACAGTTCGACCTGGCGTTTCTCCAAGGATGTAATTGTTCCTTGGTCACTGTGGTCTATATGTGTTATCGAGGCTTCAAGCTCAACCATTCGGCAGTGCTTTTTGCAGTCATCTCCCCAGATGAAGGAGCGAGCTACACTCCTCATATAGGCCTAACCCGTCTCCCATGGGGTCGTGGTGGAGTTTATCCCTAGGGGACAAGTTCAATTCAAGCAAAACCGGTGCATGGGCTGATATCCTCTGAGGCAGGATCTGGGATCCTGAGCTGCGAAGGATGTTATTGGCTGGCAAAAACAAGTTATCTATGCGGGGAAGGTTCCCCCTGGATCCAGCAGTGGCCGCCTGGCCCATAATCGGCAGCTAAAATCGCTCATGCCACCCGGAGTCACAGATCAGGAGTGCCACCCATTACATAGTCCAACATCTGGGTAGGTGGGAGCGGGCCCCACTGGCGTCACAACTCCAGGAGGCCACCTAGGGTGGGTTCTCCCACGAGGCACCCAGCCCACAGATGCATCTTCACTCCAGGGCTCCCCCCAGGAATCCGCCGGGGACCGGGAAGTCCAGGGGTCCCCAACCAGAGCCCCCAAGTCCAACAGGGCAAAGTAATATGAGGGGGGACCGCACCAGCCAATGGATCCCCGAGCCAGTGGCCCCCCAGCAGGTACCAGATGGTGCCGGGCCAGGGAAGAGTAAATTGCAGGATACACGCTCACAGTGGCGGGCCGCCACAAGATCAGGCAGCCCAACCCAGAGAGCAGGACGTGGCCCACACCTGTCCGGCCCCGTGTCCCACAGGGCTCAAAGAATCCAACGGGCCCCCACAGGAGGGGCCGTTACCTGTGCAGCATGCCCGAGAGAGGCCCGCAGCCGCAGTGGCCACTGCCCTACAAGCACGGCCACCCAACTCACCACAATCTTGGCAGAGAGCTGGTCAGCTCTGGATTGCCACACCGGAGGCACCGCACCTCAGGCCAGAGTCAGTGGCGGCGGCCGGGGGGTGTGTGAAGGCTGCCCAGGAGGGGCAACAAGTGTTAGGCAGGTGGGTAACAGATGCTCCCCCTGGACTTCAGGCATGCCAGCGCCTGCAAAATAGGTTTGTTGAGCTGGTCGGTCAGGAGCTCACAATCTTGCGCCAGCCATCTTGGCCATCCAGGCCACGCCCCTACCAGATCTAATTAATACCTCTGTTCGCTACCCCTCATGACACAAAATGCAAGTGATAGTAAGAAAATCTCTGTTTTTCTCCAGAAAAGTACCATAGCTCTCTTAACATCTAGAGATATGGAAAGTGTTTAAGCTGAGTTCTCATCACAAATAGGTAAAATAAACTCTTTGGCTAAATAAAAATGATTTTGAATTTTATGTCTAAACTTTGGCTCTGTTTTTAACACCACCCTCTCCAGGAAAAATCAAAAATAAGTTTAGTAGATGACCAGGGCACTCAATTCCCCTAATCTTCTAGCAGATGCGATTGCTATTAGGAAGGTTACTTTTGCAGAAAGCCACAACATATTTGCCAATTTAAGGGCTCAAAAGCATGTTTATGTAAACCTTCTAAAATTGCAGCTAAATCCCACATAGGTGCTGAATTAGGAACCACTGGCATACTCAGTTTAAAACTTAATTTATCTGGATGCCAAAAGGATTATTTGCGAGATATCCCCATATCATTCCCTGAATCCCCTGATCACTGCCCATTGTGATGCCAAAGTCGTGAGATAAATCCTTTAGAAACCCATTCCTCAGGAAAACTAAGGAAAGGGTCACAGGTTCTGGCTATGAATTTCTTCCCCAGACACCATTTTTCAAAGGCTCTCCAATTTTTGGTATAAGATACTAACTTTATTGATTTCCAGAATGCCTGAATGTCTGCAACTTCCTTTGAACACCCTAGGTTCTGTAGGTCAAACCTCAAAACTTCTAAACCTTCAGATGCAGATTGGACAACTGGCTGTCTGACAAATCTGGAAACTGAAGAGGAGATGAAGGGATTAGAAGTTCTAGAGGTTGTTGCACTCATAGTTGTTTGAACCAGGAAAAGCAGAGGCGATGTGGCCAGAAGGGGGCGATCAGAATTACTGTAGCCCTCTCCCCTTGAATCTTTTTCAGCACCTTTGGGAGGAGGGAAATCAGAGGAAAAGCTTGTAGAACCATCTGTGGCCACAGAACAGACAGGGCATCTGCTGCCCAGGCTTAATGGCACTTGATCCCCGAGCAAAACCTCGAGGGGGGGGCACTGTTTGGGAAGGCAAATAGATCTAACCACGGCATCATGACCGGCAACATTATATTATGTCCTGAAATACCCATTCTTTAAATGGAATTGTACTAACCATGTTAAATTATGGCTGAGACTGTCCACCTGAACATTGTCCTTCTCTGGTATAAACACTGCTCTGTAATAGAAGGTTTGTCTATGCTAGTCAGCGAATGGTATGAGATGTGACTGCTCCAATCCTGCTCTTCATATCTCCTTGCCTGTATATATACCTTTTGGTAACTAGATTGTTGGTCCTGAATAAGACAGACTTCCCCAACACGCAGTGGGAAACATTTTGTAGAGCGCACCAACTCACTATTAACTCCTTCCAATTGGAGCATTGAGTTTTCCCAGACTGATCCAACTGTGCTTTACTTCACAGTCTTCCAGAATTGCTCCCCAAACCCAATGGCTTACATCTGTTGTCATCACTATAGGGGTTGTACATTGAAAAAAATACGCCTTTCTGTAAATTGTGAGGATCTAGCCACCACTGCAACTTCTGTCTCACTTTGTCTGAAACAGGTATCAGGGTCACGTATTCCTGCAACATCCATGACCAGAAAGTGAGAAAATGGTTGATCAGGGGGGTTTCAGATGGTGGTGACCCCACAGAACAATTATCGTTCATGCTGCCATCCATCCTTGTATTCTCAACCAAGATCTGGCTGATGCCTGAGGAAGCGTTAACAATTGTCCCAGCTGACTTTGTAAGTTCTCTCTTCTTTCTTCTGGAAGAAACACTTACCCCTTTTCCATACCAAAGAAGGCACCAATAAACGTCTTCTGTTGTGCTGGATGAAAACTGGCTTCCTAATGGTTGATGATAAAGCCCACCAACTCAAAGCACTCGCAAACGTTTGTCAAACTGGCTCCGGCCTTGGAAACGGAAGATTCTGATATAAGTCAGTCATCGAGATAATCAAATACTTGCACACCTTGTAATTGCGAGAATGCCACCATTGGTGCAATTACCTTTGTGAAGACTCTTGGTGAGGTAGCAAGGGGAGTGACTTGAACTGTTAATGGTCATTCTCCAGAGCAAGCTTGAAGTATTATTGGCTTCTCTAGTGAACTGCCACATGAAATTCTGAGTACAGTCTCATCAAAAAGTCTGCATTTTAAATCAACAGAGTTGTATTCTGTAAAGTGACCTTCCTGAATGTTGTGCCATAGACATACTTGCTGAAAGTCTTTGCATCTAAAACTGGTCTGAGCCTTCCATCTAGCTTTGGCATGAGAAAGAAGACTGAATAAAGTTTGTACCCTCTCTGCGACCATGGCACCGGAATTATAGCAACGTTTTGGATCAGAGACTGCACCCCTTGTAGCACCGCATCCCTTCTGCTGTCCGGCTTGGGCATGGATGATACTCTGTACGGTATGATGGAACTGTCCCATACAATAGATAGCATCCACTTGTCTCATATTTTGTCCTTCCAACTGTGATAGAAATTTTTCACCCTCCCAAACCCCCCAGCCCCCACTGGTTCCTTCATATAATCATAATTTGGGGGGTTGCGGGACTCCAGGTAATTGTGGTTGATTGTGATCTGAATTTGTTTGGCAACGTGGCACCCTGACCTCAAGCTCAGTCGCAAAAGGGACAGCATAGTTCCTAGGCTGACTTAAAAGGCTTTTTCTGAAAAAAAGACTTACTCCCTGGTGATGCTCTAAATGGTTGAACGATTTTTCTTTCTTCCGCTGAATTTTGCACCAAATTGTTAAGCTCAGGCCTAGACAATTTAGGCACAGGAAAAGGGAGATGAAGGATCAAAGACCCCTGATTGGGATCTAACTTGAATAGCTTTAACCACAGAAGTCTTCTCCTTGCAATGGCTGCCCCCTTTTTCATTGCTGCTAACCACAACAAAACAATGGTGGTATCCAACAGAAACAGTGCCAACAGCTCTCTCATTGGCCTAAATGGAATATGGATCAGCCCTCTTGAAAACAATCATTAAGAGACTGGAAATCCTTTAACAGCGCTTGAGAAGCATAAGCCACCTATGAACAAGCTCTCAGAGAAAAGTTTGAAGCAGAGTATGCTTGTTTAAATGAAGCCTTCACCTTTCTATAAACGGCGTGAGGTAAACTAGCTTCATCTGATGCTAAAGAAGACAAGGCCATAATTTTTAGTATGGTATTTACTTTTGGTATCTGAGGGAACTGTTCATCAAAGCCATCCACGGGATACTTCTTCCACAGGATCCTTGGGAAAGAGGATTTATCTATGTCTATGATTATGTTTTCCATTACTTAATGCAAAGGTAAGTTATCTGCTTGAATATTAGCATGCTGCGAATAAAACTCCTCCTCTTCCTATTGAGGTTTATTTTGGAAATTTAGCACTTATCTGATGTACAGTAATAGTTTCTAGAACTATTGTCCTTGTGCAAATTGTTTCATGGGCCTCTTTTCTTGCTTGTCCAGGTTGTCCGCAATTAGCCTCTGCCTCTTTTCAGGTTCGTTTAAGACATTGTTAACTACCACCTTAATTGTTATAAAGGTGGGTGAGCCACTGAAAGCTCGAGGCAGGCTCAAGCCTGTAGCATGGCTCTGGCTCAGCTCAAGGCCCGGTTGGAACATCAAGCATATAATGAGCCAAGCTTTCATGTGGCTTCTGCCTGCCGCCCTTCCTCCCTCTACCCAGGATGTGGCATTACTGTCAGAGCTGCTGACTATGGAATTGGGGAACCAGGTTCGAGTCTCAACATTGGCTCAACATTCTGTGATTCTGGGCTCATCGCCTAATTTCCCCTTTGCTTATAAACAATGCGTGTGACCTGGTGTAATGTAACTGGTGCTCATGTAAATCACTCAGCCTTCGGGTTGAGTTCACGCTGTATTTAAAAAGTGCAGAAAATAAAATAAGAGATGAAAACAAAGCCATAATATAAGGATAGACAAATAGAGACTCATTTCCTGGCTGATTTGAACAAAGTGAAACCAGAAAACCTGGAAAAATCGAGGCTTCCTATTTAGATTGTGTGGTCTTAAGCAAATAATTTATTTCACCAAAACTCTTTTATCTTCTTTATCGCGTATAAAATCACTTTGAGATATATGAGTTCAGACTACCAGTTGTACAAAACTATCTCTTTTAATAAGTACTTCTCAGTGCAGTGCTATGATGTTCCCTATTAATGTCAAAACTTCGATATATTAAAGAAATACACTTTTTTGAAATTTGAAGAGATTTTGCCATATTTTGAGTGATGCTTGTTGTGTAATGTACACAGCAAATTTTTTCAGAGCTCTGTTTGTGCACAGACTCTAAGACCATTGGCTCGGCTCTGGCTCGGCTGTTCATATTAATTTGTTGGCTCGCCCACCTCTAAATCATAGTCTTCAGCTCAGCACTGAAGACTACCTCACTTTGCCTCAGAATCTGTTTCTGTTTGATGCATCTTTGCCGAGCTCTTAGAGTGCTCTATTACTTTGAACTGACCACGGTCATGCAGCAGTTTTGTATTTATAGACCCCCTAGGAACCAACTCTCATCTCGCGAGATGAGACAGGTTGCTAAAAAAGCCTTGGTACCTGCCAACCCGACACACGACCCTCCGCGTACTGCATGGGACTGTTGGTGTAAAGGAGATTGAGTCCACAAGGCGAATAGTGCAACACCGAGAATCTCTCCCCACCACAGCACTGCACATGAGTGGGGAGTACATTACATCATGCCGCACCTTAAACCTGTGAAGCTAAGCAACAAGCGGTGGTGACATGTAGGCAGAGTGGGGAGGAGGGCCAATGTGGTGTTGGTGCGTGCATGCATGGAAGGTGAGTGGTGTGTGTAAATAAAAAGAAAAAAACACTTACCTTGCTTGCTGCACGACCTCCGATGTCCAACATCATCCTCGCTCCGGTCTCCTCGGGCTCCAGTAAATTCCCCTAAGCAATCCTGGTGCTCCTCTCTGTAATCAGCATGAGAGAAGTGCCAGGTTTTTTGGAAGCAGCCTCTCTCTGCTCTCGAGAGCACTGGAGGCCTGTGCTTTCTCTAACCAAGCTGTCTTAAGACAGCTAGGTTAGAGAAGTTTAAAATGCGCATGTCTGGCTGGCCATCGCAAGACAGCCGGCCAAAAAGACATGCACACTTTAAACTGAAGTGCACAGCTCCCTGCTGCCACTCAACAGCAATGGCCCCGCCCTGTCCTGACGCTCGGTTCAGGACGGGAGGATGGAAAATAAAATAATAATAAACTAACGTTATTGACATTTTATTTTTCATCCCTGGGGGGCATTTTGAGCAGTGGGGCGATGCTCCTCCGTCCTGTAAGAATACAATATTGTGCACATTCTCATTTACTTATGACAATCCTTTCATGAGTGATAACAAAACCAGCAGGGCACCCATAGGGGTTGGAGGGGTTTTTATAACATAGGAGTGAAACAGGGAGAGATAGATTTCTGTGCAAAATGCTGCTTTGGGGATGGGGCCACCCCAATATGTCAGAACTGGGAGTAGGAGTACGTATAAAGGGGTCATGACTCGTGAAGCAACATATTTTTTGTCTGCACAGAGAATTTATGAAGTATGCTCTGTCACTTTAGGGAAATAGCAGGAGTTGAAGACTTGCTCTAAGTCGTACCATACTGCTTTACAGTATACAAAGGGAACTATGCACATGCAGCATATATAATTCAAGAAGGTACTTACCAACGTGTGGAGATGCCTTTTAATGAAAGGTGCATATGTTTATTCTAACTATAGCAGCTATGTGTCCGTGTGTGTTAGTTTTTCTTTGTATTCACATTAAGAGACGGCTACAGTGTTCACATTCTGACAAAACAGTCATGCAGACTAGTAGGCCAGGCATTAGACTTTAAAAAACATATATAAAAAGATTCGTATTTTTTTCTACATCTACATTTGTAAATAAAGCGTTGCTTAGAAAATATTGGAATTCATTCATAATACATTTTGCGGCCTAACAGTACATTTATGCCACTAACAAGGCAGATTTAGGGTTGAAATTGCCAAATTCCGATTCTCAAAATCGGGATTTGAGTCGTTTTTCACTCAAATCTACAGAATGTTCAGTATACTTATAGATTTTCTGTTGTTGTAAGTTTAGCCTAGGGGGTAGAAACGTGTTTTTATAGGGCAGTGTCAATGGAGGGTCAGTAGGAATTGTGAGGGCCACTTACAAAGATGCAACCTTTTGGTAATCACAAGCAATAGACTTCACATTTACCTTCCTTAAGTGCTAAAAATGGAAGCACAGACATGCAAATTGGGTGAGAAAAGGCGCAAATGCACCCATATTTTCAAGTGGTGTGAGGGGAATGCTTTCCTCAAATGGCATTGAATGTATAAATGTACGTTTACATAGATTGCCCGGTGTCCTCATTGGTATTTGTGTAAACAAAAAAAGATGTTGAAATCTATGCAAATCATAAATGCTGATTCACCAAGATTTTTCTATGAATAGGTATTACTCACTCTTATAGTACTGGCTAACTCCTGAGTTCCAGAAGTAAGCCAGGAGTACTACAAGACTAAGTAACAACAACATCTTTTTGAATTGGATCCAGAGGCATTTTTTTTAAATCGTGACCAAAGTGATGAACCAATAATGCCCTCTTTAAAAAATTAACCATTGCCCCATCTTACAGCTAATCTCTTTGAACGAGTAGGGACTGATTCACAAAGATGTTGCTTTGACTTACTTTTGTAGTACCTCTTGCTCACTACTGAATTCTAGGCGTAAGTCAGTGGTACTCCTTGAATTGAAGAGTACTCCAGGAATACTGCAAGAGTAAAGCACAGCTAGTCACAGCAAACTCTGTGTGAATTTGGTCTGGATGGAGAAATTTAGAAAACCCTTTACAGGTGTGTGCAATAGAGTTCCTGTAGTGTTACTTTGCATGCTCATAAATGCAATTCACAAAGTTACAAGCGTAGATCTACCCTATGCTGCTTCTATCTCATACAGACAAGATTCACAAAGATTGTGAGTTAGTTTGACCTACTCTTGGCTCACTACTTAATAACAGGAGTAAAGCAGGCATAAGCCATGAGTAGTCCTGTCTTACACCTGGAATTCAGTAGTAGGCTGGAGTACTGCACAAGAGCGTCACAGCAAAGCCTTTGTGAATTAGTAATTATGGCTGGATTTTTCTGCTGAGAGTGTGTAGATCTCTGCACATGTAGGTCTATGTTTTAGGC
Source organism: Calotriton arnoldi (assembly GCA_963921515.1). Classification (NCBI taxonomy): domain Eukaryota; kingdom Metazoa; phylum Chordata; class Amphibia; order Caudata; family Salamandridae; genus Calotriton; species Calotriton arnoldi. The sequence goes on from CAWUFW010007220.1 coordinate 901,613, forward strand.
ACATATGTGGGAATGGCAACAGGGAGTTGCTGGAAATGGAGAACATCTATAAAAAGAAAATTAAGGAGGAGCAAAGGGGCAAATTGAAAAACACACTTGCAAAACCAAAGTTCACCAAAGTTGCAAACACATCTTCTCTAGTAATTCTACAGCCCAAACAGGTTTAGATATACTCTGGCCAAGCCTTAGAGTAAAGTTCCACACATGGCCCCTTAGAGGTATTTCAAGGGAATCACACTTAAACCAAGCAATGCAAGAAATAACATTATCAGCACAAGGTCTTTATCTAAAAAGGAAATAAAATAGAAATTTGTCAATTAACTTAATACATTACAGTCACTCATAAAAGTCAAATTGTAAAAATGTTAAAAATCATGTTGTAAAATTGTAAACATAATAGATGTGCATTCATAGAAAATGAAGTTGCAAATATATGAATTACTAATGAACAGTGACAAATTTGAATTATCTAACAATATTCTACACACACTTACAAACACTTCATAACACATTGCATGTCCCAAAAAACCTCACTCACACAGTGACACACAACTGTAGCTAATGTCTGCCTATGACATCCCACAGCAGAAGGGGAATGAGGCCAAGCGCAGAGTGTGGGCTGTATTTTGTTCATCCACTTCTAATGATTGTCAGGTGTATGTTATATTCCATTGATGATGCCTGTTTCCCAATTCTTTTCAATTCCTTGCTGTGAGAAATTGGGTTGCTAGTTGACTGGGGATAAGCTCTGGTCAAGCAGCAACCACAATCCTTGTCAGGGTGAGCCACAAGCCAACCCTAAATTAACATGTGCTCAACCTTTGGTAGGTTGGCACAGAGGAGTCAGGCTTAACCTAGAGGCAATGTGTAAAGTATTTGTGCAACACTTCATACAATAATAAAGTAAAAAAACACCAATCAAAAAGGATCTTACACCAAGTTATAAAAACTGAACTTCCTTTAATAAATAAAATAAGACCAAAACGACAGCAATCTAATCTGTAGAACCGGAGATATGCAAATGTAAAAATTTCCAACGAAAATGGTGCCAAAAAGCACAAAGAGCCAACTGTGGATATCTGGCCAGGCCGGGCTGGGGCAAAGTCACTAGTTCAGGCCAGCCACGATGGAGCGTGGACCAGCTACAGGATCCCAGTTAGGCCTGCTGAACAGAGTACCTTAAATCCTGGTTAGCAGAGCATTACAAGGATTGCGTCGAAGCTGTGCACGCAGCTGAGCGATGCGTCTGTTCTGAGATGTGGTGAAGCTGCGATGTGAGGACCTGCGTCATCGTTGAGGATCCTGACGATGGGGCTTGTGATGCGAAGTCTGGCGTTGAGGATGCAGCGTGCAGTTAGGGCGGTGCATCAGTTCCGAGGAGCTGCGAGGCTGCGATGCAGAGTCTGGCGTCATCATCGAGGCTGCTGTCAATGAGAGCTGAGAGGGTCTGCGTCGTGCAGCAGCAGTTCTGAAGGTGTTGCGAACTACGGCAGTGATACGGGTCAATGTGTAGGTTCTGCTCAGGGATGCGCCTTGCAGAAGAGAAGATGTGTCGGTTCCGCTGGATCCACAGAGGCTAGCAGAGCACCTTAAGCCCACTTCCAAGGGTCCAATACAGTGGTGGAACCACTTGCCAGGGGAAACTCACAGATGGCATAGTGCAGGTGCAAGGTTGTAGGAAGCCTGCTATGTCCCTGAGGATGAGATCAGGAGGTCACTCTAGGTTCTGGGTGCAAGAGATTCAGGCCCAGTCTTTCTCACCCAGGCAATAGGGCAGCAGGTCAGCACAGCAGGGCAGCAGTCCTTCAGAGCCACAGTCCAGCAGAGTGGCAGTCCTTTCAGCAACACAGCAGTCATTCTTCCTGGCAGATTATCCACAGGTCCAGAAGTGTACTGAAGTTTTGGTGTCTGAGGTCTAATATTTATAACCAGTTGTGCCTTTGAAGTGAGAAGAAACTTCTAGAGGCATGCCTTTGAAGTGCATAGATGCCTTGCCTTCCCGGTCCTGGCTCCAGACTAACTACGGGGGGTATGCAGCCCTTTGTGTGGAGACAGGACATAAACTATTCAAGTGTAAGTGGGACTGGTACTAGCTCTTCCCTCCCATCCTGCCAGTGATGGCCCATCCAGTCACACCTATGCTCCCTTCTGCGTGTGACTACCTAGGAGGAGTACACAAAGCCCAACTGTCACTCACAACCAGTCATGTTACCCAGAGACAGGCTGCAGGCACCAAATGTCTGAGGCAAGAAAATGCCAACTTTCTAAAAGTTGCATTTTGAAAACTGTAGTTAAAATCTGACTTCACCATAAGTTAGGATTTTAAATTCCAATTCCAGAGACACCAAACGTGAACTGGTTACCTGTTCCCATTTGGAAAGTACACTTAAAAAATGTAACTATGTAACTCCAATGTTATCCTATAGGAAAGGTAGGCCTTGCATTAGTGAAAAACTAATTTAAGAGTTTTTAACTACCACAGCATGTAAAACTTAAAAGCACATGTCCTAGTTTTTAAATACATTGCACCCTGCCATCTGGGCTGTACAGAGCCTACCCTAGTGGAGACTTATATATATATTAAAAAGGAAGCTTTGAGCTTGGCAAAACGTTTACTTTGCCAGGTCAAAATGGCAGTTTAAAACTGCAAACACAGACTGCAATGGCAGGCATGAGACATGTTTAAAGTGCTACTTAAATGGGTGTCAAAATATCAGGGAGGTACCCTAATACTCGGAAAAGGGATGGGTATATATATACAAACAACACAAAGATTCCCTTCTCCAAAAAATCGATTTGTAAGATTTGGATACAACTGGTACTGTGACCTAAATGGCTTACCAGATACAATCAACCAATCCGTGTTCTAAATAAAATATGATAAAAAAGATTTCCAGGTCGCTAAATTACAAACAATTTTATATGAAAATAATAAAGCAAAAATGTAAAATTAAAATCTAAAAGGGAATGCTGTATAGAAAGATTTTTATTATTATTTTGACAAACACAATATTTTATACATAAAAATATCATTAACTTCGTGCATTTGGCTAATTTACATTGTGTATTAAAAACATTTGTCAATTCATGAACATTTTATTAAAATACATTGGTAAAAACAAAACAAAAGAACAAACTGTCGACGCGGCGTTTCGGTGTTGAGGTGTTTCGTCACCTTCTTCAGGACAATAGTTCAGTTATTAAAAACAATCTAAACAGACAATATAAAAAACTTTCGTTAGAAACCAAATTTTAATAAGAACATTCCCTTTTTACAAGATATTATTTTAGCGTCTTGGAAATGTAACTGTGATTTACTGATTCACGGTAATTCATGGTGTCTGGTAATTAGTCATAGTTAATAATGGTGGACATTAACCACTCCACTGCACCCTGATAGCATGCAGTGAGCTAATCATAGTGTCTATTTTTCATACTCAATTTGTGGTGAAGGACATTTACTACCTTACGACCCCACTGACCATTGCAGCCCTATCGCATGCAGTGAGTATTAAAAAGTGAACGCTTATTTTGGATACCTTAAAACACGGTACTGTAGCCCCTTCTTAATAGTATGGGCTCTCAAGAAAGATCAATGCCACAAGTCTTCTTCTTTAATTTTGAGGACAATGCGGTTGATTCTGGAGGGGGAGCAAGATAATAATTCAGAAACCTCCCCAAGACATTCCGTATTGTTGTATATGGAGTTGATCTACCAATTTTTTAAGTATTTATAGACCCACCTAAGCGGTCTGTGTTTCTTAATCACACGGCACCGTTTCGCTAAGTGGCGGCGTACCTAAGCAGTATACATCTTGCAATTAGGTCTGAAAGAAATATGTTAAAATTATTTTGTGACTAGGATTATCATTCATCCTATAGGTTTTGTGCAAAAACAATTTTTACATGCTCCCACCTTTGCTTGCTTTTGTCGCTTTGTGCGAACGGGGCGTTATGGACTTGATGTGGCGACTGCACTGTAATGGAAAAGCTTCAGTTTCAAAGATTTTTTATTATATTTTCTATCTTGCCATTTACCTTGGCTAGTGCTATTTGGCATGTCTCACCTTTAATGGAGTTAGTGAAATTCCAATTTCAATTTACGATGTTTCACTCTTTCCAGACAGATATCTTGATAATCTATAAGGAATGTATATAGTATTTTATCAGCAAAGCACGCTGTGGCTATAGTATTCATTTTGGATAGATTAGAACAATATTTGAAATACCGACAAGGTTTTTTAGAAAATATACCTTTTTAATGTCAGTTTTTCCGTCTTTATATGGGGAATCTGTGGCCTCCAATCAATGTATATGTCGCATTTGTCTATCAAGTTAAAAAGAGGGAAAAAATATATTTTTTAAATTACATCCTTATTATTTTCCGTCTATTCTCAACCATATGGTGAGGCCGATTAATACTTTGTCCATAAGTTTCAAAGTCGAGACAAACTAATTAAAGTGCTTCTTGTACTGACTTGCAGTGAATAATTATATTTTTAAAGTAAGAAATAGGAACATTTTGTTTCTATTCTATTCCCTAACTCCCTTTATGATTAAATATCTATGGCATCGGTCATGTTCCCACCCTTTTCGTTTGGCTTCTAGCTCATGCCTTACCTGAAAAAGCGGAAAAAAGTGGAGACTGTCCGTATTGCTGTCCCGCCGGCAATGAATGGCAAATGGGCCAGCGTGGGCAGCTTTTTAAATTCCTATCTCGGCGTCGCTCTAAATTGACGTCATTTTGAGATATTATACACCTGTGCCGATCTCTCACAGGTATTGCGGAACTATTCCATGAATACATTGGAATACACGGCGGCCATCTTGAAATGGGTTCATTCTTATATTTTGTCATTGTTAAAATTAGTGGGCCGTTTCTTGTCATCGAGTTTAATACTCTCTATTTGTTTATTTCTTTAATTATTTCTCTTACGTCAAAATAATAATAAAAATCTTTCTATACAGCATTCCCTTTTAGATTTTAATTTTACATTTTTGCTTTATTATTTTCATATAAAATTGTTTGTAATTTAGCGACCTGAAATCTTTTTTATCATATTTTATTTAGATCACTGATTGGTTGATTGTATCTGGTAAGCCATTTAGGTCACAGTACCAGTTGTATCCAAATCTTGCAAATCGATTTTTTGGAGAAGGGAATCTTTGTGTTGTTTGTCTACTTAAATGGGTGGCACAATCAGTGCTGCAGGTCCACTAGTAGCATTTAATTTACAGGCCCTGGGAACATGTGGTGCACTTCATTAGGAACTTGTAGGTAAATTAAATATGGCAATTGGGTATAAACCAATCTGCCATGTTTTAAGGAGAGAGTACAAGCATTTTAGCACTGGTTAGCAGTGATAAAGTGCACAGAGTCCTACGGCCGGCAAAAACAGGAGGTCTGAAGGCAAAAACCTAGGGGAGGAAACCACCACAAGGATGCCAGGTCTAACACTAGCTCTACAGTTTACTCTTTTTAGAACTACATTTGACACATTATGCCTACAGATTTGCTAGTAGTAACTTTTCGAAAGTGAGGAGGGATACATATAACTTCCACAAGTTGTACATCTCCATATGCTGTTTGTGAATTGCATCTAGGTGGAGATTTTACCCTGTGTGCATGGAATATCGCTGCACATAGATTTGCCTTTGTGAATTTCACATAGTTATTGTTATTTGTACAAAAGACAAAGTCCAGAATGACTTTCTAAATCTATCAGAAGCTACATTAAGAATAGTAAAACATATGATGAAAGACTCGCACCTTTTTAAAAACTAAATGTATGTTCAATCTACGTGGTAAATTTTACAATTCTCTTATAATTATGATGATGCCATATTCACATAATAATGCCGGTGGCCATGATAATAGCCAACACAATGGTGAGTGATGTGGTGGTGATTCTGGGAAGTGCAGACGGTGTATTGGCCAGGATATATAAATTGGAATGGTCACAGAATAGGGGGGAAGGAAGTAAATGGCTCAGTATGTTGGCGATTGCTATTAGGTGCAGATATTTCCATTATTTGTTCATGGTTGAGGAGTGTGTGCTAATTGAAAAATCAATCTAAAAGAAAGTAGGAGAACAAAGTGTTCTGAAATTAGTTTCTGAGATTCAGGTTAAAGTACCAGAGAAAGATGAGTGGAGGGCACAAAGGATTCAAGGACTGTGTCCAGTTTGTCAAAGAAATATTCTGTTACATCTGGAGGTCAATAGAGGTTCACAATGTTGGATTGAAATGGAGGAATCATTGAAATGGGGTGATATTTTAATGAGCATGTGGAAGTGACAGTCGCTGGGGATAAGATGGCCTTAAGAGACTTATTGAGAAGACTGCCTACTCTTCCACTTTCATGATTATTGCGTGATGTATGGGAGAAGGTGGCATATTTGTTGGGCAGAGCCGCTAAAGGGGTAGTATCTTTGGTATCCATTGACAGTCAATGAGAGTCTGCAAGTGAGAGTTTTGCGGTGGCCCTCCTCTCAGCTGTTCTGTTTTCCTTCTTCATCTACATCAGTTTTCTGCCCTTCCTCTCAGTGCTATTGACATGTCTGCCTCCGCCTGGATTGGTTTACATCAATAGATGGTATTCTTGGCTCTGGGTGGTGGAGGTTAATCAAAGTAGAAGAACCGTTACTTAAATAATTCTTTTCATTGGCCCTGTTTATAGCCTTAATGAAACAGACTGAACACCATCGTTGGAGTGCTCTGGCTCAGAGAGTCTGTAAGTGGTTTCTAAGTGTTACAGAATAGATGATTCTTATTTCTGAGGTTGATTATTGTCCACAGTCTTTTTGAACAGTTGCCAGTTGACGGCAGTAGTGCTTTTTCTAATTCTCTGCTATTTGCTGTTTTGCTGCCAGCAGCATGTGAACAATCAAGTTCCAATAATTTCTTTTTAGGGTTTCCATAAAGGCGAGGAGTTTCACCAGCCCTAGGAGTATCACCAGTGGACCACTTGCAATGGGGAAATCCTAGGGTAAACCTAGTATTGCTTAGCACTTCCTACCAGTAGACTTGAAAAACAGAGCAAGGCTATCACCCACCACACACTGTCTCAACATTCACCATTGGTATTTAAATCCATACACCGTATTTATCTGGTGTCATATACCAATTATGCATTATCGTATAATAAATCTCAAGGCTTTGCACTATTCATATAGTTTTCAGCATGTTTTTTCATAGGCCCTCCAACTGTTCCACTGATGTTTCCTCTCCCCCGCCTCCCTTATTCCCATGCAATCATAAGACCACTGGGATAATAATAGAGACCACTGGTATTAAAAATATTGCTAGTAAAATAGGTGTAAATATAAGGAACAGGCATACAGTGCCTGCATCAGAAACCTCTCCTCTGATAGTGTTTGGTTTCCACACTTTAACTAGATATTGTTCCTTTTTATGGTGAACTTTGTGCCACTTAGGTACATAAGTAAATTGTATTTACATGCCCTCACCCCATTTTCTTCTTTCCGACCATTTGGGGTTTGAACCCAACTCCATCCTTCATCGGATCGAATCTCTTCCTCCAGGAAGTAGCCAGGATTCTTTGGTTTTCTTATTCTTATGGCCGACCATATTTTGTAATGTTTAAGGGGGCATCCTCTGGCCTTATATATGGGAATTTCAAAGCTCATACAATGGCCCAGCCCCTGTGGGAGGTCGTTATCCTTTCAGGCCCTGGCAGTGTCCCTTTTCGCTATCACCAGACACAGCAAGGCAGTACGATATCTGTCTGCATCTAGTTCATCTTGTTCTTCTTTTGTGTGGAGGACAACAATCTTAGGGTCCCGCTGCAGCACTCATCCCAACCCTCTCTCCAGGCACGCCAACACCCCCTCCCAGAACGGGGCCAATTAAGTGCACGTCCAGGTCGTCTGGAGGAAGTCTCCCCTTTCCGACTGGCATCTCAGACAGGTCAGTGTGTTCACTGCCTCATCCTCCACAATCTCTCCTGGGTGTAGTAGACCCTGTATAGATACTTCCAATGTATGAGGCAGAAATGCAAAGCAATAGCTGTGTTTATGGGAGAGGCGCAGGCCTCCCTCCAGTCGCCATCTGTCAGTTGCCTCATATCCCCAAGCCTCTCTCAGCCAATCAAATGTGTCAGGGGTATTACTCACTAATGTGTGGTTCATCTGTGAGAGATTTTGAGGTTGGTTAGCTCTTCTGTGAGTATTTTGGCCTCTAGGGGACTGTATTCTGGTATGTCCATTAGTCCTCTATTTTATGGGGTAAAAGCATGTCTTAATTGCAGATATCTAAAAAATTGTGAACGATGTAGGTCAATTCTGTCTGTAGTCCAAGAAATGATTTCATTGTGGACCCTGACAGGACGTCCCCCAACTTTGTGATACCTATAACTTCCCAGGACTTGAAACCTTCTAGGGCCTCTACATGGGACAGTCGCGTCCCATGCCATAATGAGGTTTCTTGTGTCAGGCATTCCTTCCAGCCAAGGGTTCTGTGAGAATCCTGCCAAGTCTGGAGTGCCACTTGTGTAGCAGCTGTGAGTTGCACCAGTAGGGTCCCTCCATACAGCAGATGTAAGAGAGATGTCTTCTGCATTGCCCACCATTTTGTTGCAAAGGGGGGGATTGGCAGCGCTAGTGAACCACAATGCTGATAGATCAGTATGGCCATTCCACATGAGCCCCAAACAAAGCCCATATAGAATGCCTACGTATACCCATACGGGTGAGGAAAGGGCACCTGGTGCCCACTAGATGGGTTTCTTGCAAAAGGAGCACATCGGATGTATATCTTTTGGCCCATCTCAGTACCGCACTTGATGGCGTCTAGTATCCTGTTACCATTCCAGGACAAAAGATGAACAATGCCTGGACTATCGTTGTCAACCTGAGCTATCATTGGGTCTGTAAATGCTGTGTCTAAGGTCGGTGGGAGGGGCAGTCTGGGCTCAATGTCGGACCTGTCCATGTATGTCAATGTCTGGTGTAGGTGTAAAGAAAACAATAAAGCAAAGCAGTAACCAAACCCTCCCACACCCCTCCCTATACCTCTTGAACATGAAGTAACTGTCGTGGAATAAACTAGGAACTGTCGCCAACCGGGTGACCAAACCCCAACAGTGTTTCTTTGTACCATTCCCTTACGAGCTCCAAATGATTACCTACAAATGAGAAAAATAAACGAAGAAGGAAACGAGGATCCACATGGTCAGCCACATGCCGCATCCACTCTAGTGTTGAGATAGTAGTTCCAGGATAAGCCCAATTATTGAAAAAATGTCAGGGGGCCTGGATTTCCCCTGCAGCTAGGGAGTGGGTACCCCCCACGTGCTAAGTGCACGTCCAGGAATCTCGAATGGCAGGGCTTCGGAGCATTCGCAAGTCCAGCCGTAGAATGGCGCCTCCTCCGCGTGCGTCGGGATAGACACAGCAACTCCCCCCATCCCTAGCCTGGCCCCGTCTCGTCAGAGCGTGTGAGCGCAGAGGACACAGCCCACCGGAGGAGAGGCCTCTCCATTAGTCATATCCAGGCTGTTTAAGGCATGTCAAAGAAAATCATTTTATTCTGATAAATCACTAGGTTTGAACTTCAGTACTGACAAATGCATTAAAAAGGTGTTTGTTTCTTGTGCTTCAATGAAAAAAGGGGTTTTGTTTGTTCATAATCCAGGCTTGAGATAAGAGATTGAATGTGACAAACATGTGATTATTCATCTTAGTTTTCAGTTGTTAAATAGTCCCTTGAATGTCTTGTTTATTACATTGAATTGTCAAGCTTCTTAAAAACTGAGTGATACATCAAGCAGCCAATAGTATGATGTTGAGAGAGCCCACTCTATGAATACATCGGTTACAAGAGATCAGGCATATAGCTAAGGCTTTCAAGCCCGACCTACAAATTCTGAAGTGAATGACTCCCTTTACATGCATCCTGTGAATATGGACATTTTGGTGCACGGACACCAGTGCTTAATTTAAGCCAGTGGTTTCCAAAGGTCAGCACCGATGCTTAACTGTCAACACCGACACTTATGACAGTCTGCCACATTGTGGCGCTGTTTGTCTGCTTTTGAGATTAATACAACAATAATTATTTATTCATTCACTGTACATTAAAAGTGACTACCTGCTGCCCAAGCCATTCGAATAGCTTTGGGGGCCTGGAATAGTCTAAATTGGCACACTTGTTGGAGTGTGATGGCTAAGAGTTGTGTTGGTACTGACATCTGCAGCGCTGGTAGGGGAAATGGGTTGTCCAAGCTGCTGTGGCCCCCTGATGAAGGCCCAAGCACGTATTTTTTTTTTTACAGATTAAGCACTGCCTGACCCACACTATCTTCATCACATACACATGGACAGTTCTGTTGTAAATTAGATGTGATGATATCAATAAGCAAGTTTGCATCCATTTTCGGAGTAAGACACAAGTAATGTTTTTCACTTCATTTGTATTTCCTTTCCCTAATCACATCACTGATACTTCTCCAGAAATGCCCACTGCCCTTCTCTAAGTTGAAAGCTTTGTGTGGATAGTATATGCATGAGTTGTTTACACCACACACAGACACAGATTGGTTAACCATTATGAAACCAAGACTCCTTCCAGCAGGCATAGACCTTAGCTTCCACGTCACTCCAGTTTGGGAGGAGAGTCATGGCTCCATTCAGCCGAGCCTTGTAAAGCTTTTCAGTACCGGTGTCGGTGGAGGGTTCGAGGGGGCAGAGAGGGCCACCAGGAAGAGACACAGGGAAACAAACAGATATCACGAATTAGAGACAGCACTGACACTTGCAGAATTATTGCTTGCTGTGTTAATCCATGTGTGCTCCGTGCCCAAATTAATAATGAGACTCACTTCTATTTTTAGATCTATGAGGATTTCGTGTTTTATTAAAGACTGATTAAAAGGTTTATGCTTTACGTTGTTCTTTGTTTAACACCCTCAGCTACAGGTTATGCCATATAGTTGTTTTACTTTATAAAACCAGGTTAAAGTGTGCCTCTTTATGGTAATGGTTACTTTAGCAGTCTTAATTTCAGAGGGCAGCCGCCCTGCTCTCCGGTTTTTATAGCAGGAAATATAATTTACACTTGGGTCCCTGAACTTCTGTAAACCAAAAAGGCGGGTATTATCGTTTTTTTTGTTTTTAGTGCAACGAGCATGAGCAGAGTTTTAATGAGCCGCGAGCCCTTGATCTTATCACGTGGCACCTCCTTTTACCACTTTGCAATCACTGCAATGCAACATCGCCTCTTTTACAATTTATGGCGACAATCAGAGACAAGCGTGCAGCGACTTTGACCCCAGCTGTTTCAAAGATGTGCCTTCTTCCAGGAAGGCACAGTAATCCAGACAGGGCCGCTTTTCAAAAGGCCCCAGCCTAGAGGCCCGCTTCAAGGCTGAGAAAATGGAAAGGAACTGCAGTGCTGTTATGCAGAGCTATTCTCTTTCCAAGAAAAGCGAGCATTTATGGCCAGGTTGAATAATGCTCCTCTCTAGGAACTTTACAACGGGGAGTTCTCGATTGGTTCAAGTCGCCTGGTTTGAAGAAGGCGTACTCGTCTATTTAGGCCTTTAGAGTTAATATATATATTTTTGAAGTACTTCTATTTGACAGGCAAGCTGGCTGTTCAGCTAGTGAGAAGCACCCCTGCTGCTTTTGTTACAGGAGGCCGATACTGCTGCAAAACCGGCCTCCAGTAACAACAAGCATTGGCATAGCCAATAGGTCTCGCCTTTGGGGCCTTATAAGTGTTTAGGCAGAGCTATTGACTTTGCCAATGTGTTTAAGCTGTGCTGTAGAGAAGTGTGGCTGCTGTGCAGCATGCTGAAAAGTTGTAATAAAAAAGTGCCAGAAGCATTTTTGTTACCTTATATATGACCAGGAAGGCATTATGTCCAACAGAACGACCATATTAAAAAATGTATGTACAATAAAAAATGTCCTCATTTTTCTTTTGTTCTTGCAATGCTGGCAACTTGTTTTTGCCTATTCCAATAGTTGTTTGTTAAAGTTTTTTTTTGAGGGGGCATAAACAATTGGAGGTTGAAGGTTGTGAACTAGTACCTGTATTATAACACTAGCAGCGGCCAGGCGCTAGGGGAGAATCAACAGATGGCAGATTCCAAGAGCAGGCTGAGGTGGTGTTGAGTGATGGTGAGGTGGTAGTGGTGGTGGTGACTGGTGCTGAGACGATGCTGAGGTGATGCTGAATGATACTTAGGTCTTGCTGAGTGATGATGATGTGGTGGTGTACTATTGCAAAGGCGATGCTGAGTGATACTGATGTGGTGTTGAGTGATGTTGTGGTGGTGCTGAGTGATGTTGTGGTGGTGCTGAGTGATGCTGTGGTGGCGCTGAGTGATATTGTTGTGGCCCTGAGTGATGCTGTGGTGGTGCTGAGTGATGCTGTGGTGGTGCTGAGTGATGCTGTATTGGTGTTGAGTGATGCTGTGTTGGCCGTGAGTGATGCTTTGGTGGTGCTGAGTGATGCTGTGGTGTTGCTGAGTGATGCTGTTGTGGCGCTGAGTGTTGCTGTGGTGGCCCTGAGTGATGCTGTGGTGACGCTGAGTGATGCTGTGGTAGCGTTGAGTGATGCTGTGCTGGCCCTGAGTGATGCTGTGCTGACCCTGAGTGATGCTGTGGTAGCCCTGAGTGATGCTGTGGCGGCTCTGAGTGATGCTGTGGTAGTGCTGAGTGATGCTGTGGTGGCCCTGATTGATGCTGTGGCGGCTCTGAGTGATGCTGTGGTAGTGCTGAGTGATGCTGTGGTGGTGCTGAGTGATGCTGTGGTGGTGCAGAGTGATGCTGTGGTGATGCTGAGTGATGCTGTGGTGACGCTGAGTGATGCTGTGGTGGCGCTGAGTGATGCTGTGGTGGCGCAGAGTGATGCTGTGGTGGCGCTGAGTGATGCTGTGGTAGCGTTGAGTGATGCTGTGGTGGTGCTGAGTGATGCTGTGGTGGCGCAGAGTGATGCTGTGGTGGTGCTGCGTGATGCTGCTGTTGCGCTGAGTGAGGCTGTGGTGGTGCTGAGTGATGCTGTGGTGATGCAGAGTGATGCTGTGGTGGTGCTGAGTGATGCTGCTGTGACACAGTGTCTTTGCTAGTTACAGTGGGTAGAAGAGGGGTAGAAGAGGGGTAGAGGGGTAGAAGAGGGGTAGAAGAGGGGTAGAAGAGGGATAGAAGAGGGGTAGAGGGGTGGTAGAGGGGTAGAATAGGGGTAGAAGAGGGGTAGAAGGGGGTAGAAGGGGGGTAGAAGAGGGATAGAGGGGTAGTAGAGGGGTAGAGGGGTAGAAGAGGGGTAGAGGGGTAGAAGAGGGGTAGAGGGGTAGAAAAGTAGAGGGGTAGAGGGGTAGAAGGGTAGAAGAGGGGTAGAAGAGGGATAGAGGGGTAGAAGAAGGGTAGAGGTGTAGAAGAGGGGTAGAAGGGGGGTAGAAGGGTGTAGAAGAGGGGTAGAGGGGTAGAAGGGTAGTAGAGGGGTAGAAGAGGGGTAGAGGGGTAGAAGAGGGTTAGAAAAGGGGCAGAAAAGGGGTAGAGGGGTAGAAGAGTAGAGGGGTAGAGGGGTAGAAGAGGGGCAGCGGGGTAGAAGAGGGGTAGAGGGGTAGGAGGGTAGAAGAGGGATAGAGGGGTAGAAGAGGGGTAGAAGGGGGTAGAAGAGGGGTAGAAGGGTAGTAGAGGGGTAGAAGAGGGGTAGAGGGGTAGAGGAGTAGAAGAGGGGTAGAAAAGGGGTAGAGGGGTAGAAGAGTAGAAGAGGGGTAGAGTGGTAGAAGAGGGGTAGAAGAGGGGTAGAGGGGTAGAAGAGGGGTAGTAGAAGGGTAGAGGGCTAGTAGAGATGTAGAGGGGTAGTAGAGGGGTAGAGGGGTAGTATAGTGGTAGTAGAGGGGTAGAGGGCAAGTAGAGGGGTTGAGGGGTAGTAGAGGGGTAGAGGGGTAGAAGAGGGGTAGAAGAGGGGTAGAAGAGGTGTAGAAGAGGGGTAGAAGAGGTGTAGAAGAGGGGTAGAGGGGTAGAAAAGGGGTAGTGGGGTAGAAGAGTAGAGGGGTAGTAGAGGGGTAGAAGAGGGGTAGAGGGGTAGAAGAGGGGTAGAGGGGTAGAAGGTTAGAAGAGAGGTAGAGTGGTAGAATGGTAGAAGAGGGGTAGAAGAGGGGTAGTAGAAGGGTAGAGGGGTAGTAGAAGGGTAGAGGGGTAGTAGAGGGGTAGAGGGGTAGTAGAGGGGTAGAGGGGTAGAAGAGGGATAGAGGGGTAGAAGAGGGATAGAGGGGTAGAAGGGTAGAAGAGGGATAGAAGAGGGGTAGAGGGGTAGAAGGGTAGAGGGGTAGAAGAGGGCTAGAGGGGTAGAAGAGGGGTAGAGGGGTAGTAGAAGGGTAGAGGGGTAGTAGAGGGGTAGTAGAGGGGTAGAGGGGTAGAAGAGGGGTAGAGGGGTAGAAGAGGGGTAGAGGGGTAGAAGGGTAGAAGAGGGGTTGAAGAGTAGAAATGGGGTAGAGGGGTAGAAGGGTAGTAGAGGGGTAGAAGAGGGGTAGAAGAGTAGAGGGGTAGAGGGGTAGAAGAGGGGTAGAGGGGTAGAAGGGTAGAAGAGGGGTAGAAGGGTAGAAGAGGGATAGAGGGGTAGAAGAGGGGTAGAGGGGTAGAAGAGGGTAGAGGGGTAGAAGAGGGGTAGAAGGGGGTAGAAGAGGGGTAGAGGGGTAGAAGAGTAGAGGGGTAGAAGAGAGGTAGAGGGGTAGAAGAGGGGTAGAGGGGTAGTAGAGGGGTAGAAGGGTAGAAGAGGGATAGAGGGGTAGAAGAGGGGTAGAGGGGTAGAAGAGGGGTAGTAGAAGGGTAGAGGGGTAGTAGAGAGGTAGAGGGATAGTACAGGGGTAGTAGAGGGGTAGTAGAGGGGTAGAGGGGTAGTAGAGGGGTAGAGGGGTAGAAGAGGGGTAGAGGGGTAGAAGAGGGGTAGAAGAGTAGAAGAGGGGTAGAGGGGTAGTAGAGAGGTAGAGGGGTAGTAGAGGGGTAGTAGAGGGGTAGTAGGGTAGAGGGGTAGTAGAGGGGTAGAAGAGGTGTAGAGGGGTAGAGTGGTAGTAGAGGGGTAGAAGAGGGGTAGTAGAGGGGTAGAGGGGCAGAAGAGGGGTAGAGGGGTAGAAGAGGGGTAGTAGAGGGGTAGAAGAGGGGCAGAAGAGGGGTAGAGGGGTTGGGGGGTAGTAGAGGGGTAGAGGGGTAGTAGAGGGGTAGAGGGGTAGTAGAGCGGTAGTAGAGGGGTAAAGGGGTAGTAGAGGGGTTGAGGGTAGTAGAGGGGTAGAGGGGTTGAGGGGTAGTAGAGGGGTAGAGGGGTAGAAGAGGGGTAGAGGGGGTAGAAGAGGGGTAGATGGGTAGAGGGGTAGTAGAGGGGTAGAGGGGTAGAAGAGGGGTAGAGGGGTAGAAGAGGGATAGAAGAGGGGTAGAGGGGTAGAAGAGGGGTAGAGGGGTAGAAGAGGGATAGAAGAGGGGTAGAGGGTTAGAGGGGTGGTAGAGGGGTAGAATTGGGGTAGAAGAGGGGTAGAAGGGGGTAGAAGGGGGTAGAAGAGGGATAGAGGGGTAGTAGAGGGATAGAGGGGTAGTAGAGGGGTAGAGGGGTAGTAGAGGGGTAGAGGGGTAGTAGAGGGGTAGAAGAGGGGTAGAGGGGTAGAAGAGGGGTAGAGGGGTAGAAGAGGGGTAGAGGGGTAGAAGGGTAGTAGAGTAGTAGAGGGGTAGAAGAGGGGTAGAGGGGTAGTAGAGGGGTAGAGGGGTAGAAGAGGGGTAGAGGGGTATAAGAGGGGTAGAGGGTTATAAGAGGGGTAGAGGGTTATAAGAGGGGTAATGGGGTAGTAGAGGGGTTGAGGGGTAGAAGAGGTGTAGAGGGGTAGAAGAGGGGTAGAAGAGGGGTAGAGGGGTAGAAGAGAGGTAGAGGGGTAGAAGAGAGGGATAGGGGTAGAAGAGTAGAAGAGAGGTAGAGGGGTAGAAGAGAGGTAGAGGGGTAGAAGAGAGGTAGAGGGATAGAAGAGAGGTAGAGTAGAGGTAGAGGGGTAGAAGAGAGGTAGAGGGGTAGAAGAGAGGTAGAGGGGTAGAAGAGTAGAAGAGAGGTAGAGGGGTAGAAGAGAGGTAGAGGGATAGAAGAGAGGTAGAGTAGAGGTAGAGGGATAGCAGAGAGGTAGAGGGGTAGAAGAGAGGTAGAGTAGAGGTAGAGGGGTAGAAGAGAGGTAGGGATATATAGGCAAATGAAAAGAAAGCTATCAACTTCAGGAATGTGAAAGAAAGCTCTCCTATCTTGAAAGCTGATTACAAGCATCTCCTGAGAAACGCGGCGAAACTTTCAAACCACAGTCGTTTGAAAGTTTTGCCGTGTTTCTCAGGAGATGCTTGTAAACACGAATAACGTGATTCATTTAATTTAACAGTTGGCTCCGCCCAGGATTGCTTAGTAGCGCAAATGACAAGGAAGCTATCGACTTCAGGAATGTGAAAGAAAGCTCTCCTATCTTGAAAGCTGATGACCCATGACAAGAGAGGAAAGCCAGATGGCGCCTCTGCTCGTAAGCGCGCGCCCGCGCACGTAACCGCAAGCTCTAGGCCACAGTGGTAGCATTTAAAGAAAGCCGTTACTAAAAGTCTCGCCAGAGCAGCACATGCGCTGGCTCAGGCAAGACCTAAAAATGGCCCCCACCACTCAAAAATCGGCCTCCAAACTTCCGGCCCACCGGGAAAATGCCCGGTGTCTGCTACCGCCAGTCCGGCCCTGGATGTGGTTTAAATCCGGAGCGGCACACACCTGGAGACATGAGTCGCCTTTTGAGGAACTTCGAGCATTTTCTTTGGAATGCTAGTGACTTAGATGCGGAAGACCTGGACCTTTTGTTGGATGCGGAGAAGGCCTTTGACAGTATAGAATGGGATTACCTTTAAGGCATCCTCAAGAAGGTTGATATGGCTAACAACTTTATCACCAAAGTTTGCTGACTCTATGAGTTGCTGACTGCCAGCATCAACTGTATGGAACACTAATACCGCTCTATTTCTATATGACGGGGCACTCGCCAGGACAGCCCCTTGCCTCCCCTTCTTGTCTTGTTAACACTAAAACCCCTACCAGCCACCTTATGCTCTGCAAATGAAATCTGGGGTATAGCTACACAGGTTAGTGTGGTTAAAGTATTCCAATATGGTGATAACAAATTATTAAATATGATAGATCCACAGGTTTCCATCCTGACGGTCATGTCTATTATCAGCTTCTTCTCGCAATTTTTTGGCATAAAATTAATTGGCAAAACTGCGAAGCACTGCCCATGAACAGGTATATGACCAGGGTAAGTATTTATTGGTACTCCATGAAGTGGATTCCCATGGGACTGTAGTATTGGGGTATTAGAGTCAATAGTAACTAGAATCTTTGGTGGAAGACAACTTGCGCCCACTCATTTCTCAATCAAAGAACGACTTTCTGAGATGGAAACACCTCAGTCAGCCCATGTGGGGCAGCATCTAAATTATCAAAATGACTGTGGTAACTCAATATAACTATAGCATGGGAATGCCGCCCATGAGGATTAAAACATGTACGCTGTGTTGCAGCGAAGCAGACATGAAAAGTTTTGTATGGGGAGAAGCCAGAACCACTAACTAAAGCTACAAATATTGTGCGCCCTCATGATATCAGGTGGACTGCGACACCCTATCATGAAGATATACTATTAAGCTCACCAACGATCAAGGATGGCTACCTTGCTACCTCAATCCCCACAAAAACCCATATGGGTGCATATAGGGAGGCACCTACTGCAATGTCCAGAACTGCAGTTGCCGTTGTATTGTACATACGAACTTCAGGGGACAAACTCTAACCCTGTGATTACACGCATGTTCTCCACATAGAAACACTACCACTACCCATTAAAGATAGACCCTTAAACACATATCCATGTCCTAATCAGGGAACAAGGGGCTACTGGTATGTGGCAGGCAGATTAGGGGCGGCGGCAATTGGATAACCAAAGGGATGCAATCAATTGATGAATTCATCTTCAATGGGGAATTTATATATTTTCAAGCCCTGATTGACAAATACAGCCTGACAAACACCATTTTTTTTTTTTACGCTATTGGTAGTAGAGAAGCTGCCTTCACAGTAAATTAGGGCCACCCTTTTGAACTTGCTAACCCTCCTCTGCTGCATTATTTGAGGGTGTTTACTTTGGACAATTGAGAGGACTGGTCTCAGAGTTGTATGGGCGCCCAATCAATGCACTATACTCTAAACCTACTGAATTGCATAACCAGACGCAGATGGCAGACCATTCTTAACTGGGACTACACAAAAGCAGACTGGGTAGAGTTGTTGGAAGGTCATGACAGAGTGGTCTGAGAGCCGAAGCTCAAATTTCGGTATTTTAAGATACTCCATTCATAGAACTGATTACCTCAACAATTATATCAGGCCGGGCAACAGCTGCACAGTTCACACAATGAGACCCCCCACATTCTTTGGAAGTATAGTGTGCTATCTCTGTATTGGCAGGTCATATGGACAGAGCTAGCCAGAATACACTCAACATGGCACAATCAATTTACCAGACCTTGACTTTCATTCTCATAGATGCCTTGCTACATCCTTGGCAGCAGCCAAGATATTCATCCTCTGGTATTGGAGGCAACCAACCCTCTCAGCGAGGGAAGACTGACTCACTGAATTGACTCAAATTGTAGACAATGAATGAGTTTTATACAATAATAATGATAAACTAACTGTTTTTAAGCAAATGTTGGGCCCATTTCTTTGAGGGAATGGGCAAAACATTGGAAATTGACAATATTGAGGTGTCAAATCACAAGTTTGCAAAAGGATACAGAGTGCAGGAGACACAGACCCTATATCATATAAATATGGTATATGTAGGCCTGCTGATGGCTCCCTACCATGATGTAGTCACAGGAGGTTTGGCCCTCCTTTACGGACTTAATGAGGGTGCATCACCCTGCTGCAGAGTCAGCACCAATGTATAATCACTCCGATGTAGCGGAGTAGTAGATTGGAGGACATGGATCTCGATGTCTTCATAACAGATGAAGTTCTCTTAAGATAATTACTATTACAGTAATCAACACTATTCTATATGCTATAGCATTGCTTTGTCACCTACCTAGGCTCTAGATTCCAGATGGTTTGCAACACTTACAGTGTTTCCTTTCGGGACAGAGCTCTGTCTGGTGAGCTCTCTGTGCTCTTCACAGCTCCCTCCATTGCACCAGACTTTGAGAAGGTAACTTTTTCAGTTAGACTAACCTGGTCCCCGAATCTGGCCCGCACTCCATCTCAGTCGGCATAAACTTGCGCCTTTCGCCTGATCTTGTACAACCAAATAACTGCGTGGTGCTTTGTGCTTTCAGGCACCATACTTACCTAAAACCTTTAAAATTGCTTATCTCTTGTTCTACTGATTATATTTGTGTCATTTTGGTGTCAAATAATTTATTACATTTTACTCTTTTTCTAAATTAGTGTGGGATTTTTCTTGTGTTGTGTTTTCATTTTATTACTGTTTGAAGTGCTGCAAAAATACTTTAAACAGTGCCTCTAAGTTAAGCTTGACTGCTTTTGTGCGAAACTACTAGAGGGTTAAGCACAGGTTAACTTGGATTCTGCTTGTGACAGGATTGTGGTTGCTGCTTGAGTAGGATTTCATCCCCCTCAATCAGTAGCCCAGTTTCCAACACCCCTTTTATGTAGTAGGCAGAAAACAGTCTTACGTCCTTCCTCTCACTGTAGCACATTGGAGAGGCTTGTGCCTGACAGCTTTTTGTGTCTCTGTGGCTGTCACAGGGAAAACCGGCAGTTGTGGCCTGCTTTTTGGGCCCGTGTGGACAGTGGCAGCCCGTGCCGGTAAGCATGGTGGGCGGTTGGGTGGTGGGGTGGGGCGGTGAAAGTCGGCATATGACAGGATAGTGAACATAAAATAAATAAATTAAACCACTTAACTTGCGCTCGCGGCATTGCGCAAGGTAAGTGGTTTTCGTTATTTATTTATTTTATGTTCACTATCCCGTTGTACGCATCTTCCACCCCCCGCCCCGCCACCGCCTCACCCCACCGCGCTTACCTGCATGGGCCGCCACTGCATGTGACACACAGCAAGACAGTTCCAGCCCAATCTGGGCCGATGCATGTGGCAAGACATTTGCAGCCCATCCTGGGCCACTACACACAGCAAAAGAGTTGCAGATCAACTCGAGCCGATAATCACTGCAAGGCAGTTGTAGCCCAACTCAGGCTGAGGCACACAGCAAGGCAGTTGCAGCCCAACGGAGTCTGAGGCACACAGCAAGACAGTTGCAGCCCCAACTCAGACCGTTGCCATGATCAACGGTCTGAGTCACAGCCTTTCACAGATCGCACCAGGAAACACAGAGAGACTCGATTTCGCTCTCACCAGACAGGCAAGCTTCTAGGCACTATTTATACCTTCAGATTCTTCCAGCCGAATGTGCAGATTTCAGCTGATGTCCCCTCACCTCCGAGAGACATCAGTTCTGGTAGCTTTGAGTACTTTGTGGAGCACTTCATCCTGGTCATAAAGAACTTGGAACTGACTGAAGAATGTAGTGTGGTTTGCACCCCACTTTTATACACATTTTCTAGACAGGGGATGTGGATCCTCTATATCCAGCTGTAGAACTGATTTGGGGGGATTCTCTCTTAACTGTTCTTCTCAAGTTGCTCTACAGACACAGCCTTTGTGTAAAATTATGTTTTTGGAGCAGGTAGCTGTGGGTGTGTCTCAAAATGGAGCACCCACAATATGAGCACAATGAAGTGTGAGGTTTCTACATCAGACTGTCATCGCTTTCCTGAAGCGGTAATCAGGGACAGAGAAAAGGGCAGGCCTGACCTAAAAACTTCCTCACCTTGCACAACAAAAACTGCTGTCACGCTCCTCACCCCTACGATCAACCAAATGGTAGTACTCAGGGTGAACCATTCACCAGCCCCCTGTTAACAAAGTCTTCATGGAATTTCTAAAGTTAGCACTGTCTCCATTCTCCTCACTTCATTTGCTGGATGCCCACCTTCCAGTGACAGGAAGGCAGGCAATACACTTCCACTGTCTTCTTAATCCGCCTGCTGCCATGCTAAATTAGGAACATCCAAAAAGGATTTCACTAGCTTCAGTCCTGCACACACAAAGGCCTATTACTACACGTGTAATACATGCATACTATAAATAATCACACACTCAACATACACATGTGATATCATAGCAAGCTTCTCGGATTCACATAAGAATGGACATTTGCAGAAAAGGGGTTAGTAGGCCACACTATCACAGACACAAATAAAAAGATCACGGCAACTATTTATCATGAAAAAACACATTGTGCTGCCACCACTGCATTAGGTGCTAAACCCAGGACAGGGGCAGTGATCATCAGTCTGCTAGGAAGACAAGCTTGGTGTGCCCCTCCTGGTCACAGAACATGTCCTGGACTTTGCATTAAAAGGGACAGGCCTGGGCATCTGTGCACGTTACAGTAGTATGACACTTGGGCTAAAATAAAAGTCAGGATACAGATAAACATGAAGTTCGGCACTGAGTACAGGGGTACATGCTAGATCACTATGCAGGGGACATTTCCCGCCCAAGAAATAGCAACGTCTGAATTACATACCAGCGATAATGTGTTCACTGGCATGTCAGTGACTACATACAGGGAAAATATGGAAGACATTTAGGCAAGACACCGTAATAGTGCTTTACAAAGTACTGACATGGCAAAATGTGCTTTACATTCAGGAAGGAGTGGGAGGTAGATAATAGCACGGCAATGGGATTTCATATACTGGGAAAATGATAAAAGTACCTGTTGTGGCAATGAGGAAATTGGCATGGCAATGTTTGCTTTATTTAGTAGATGGCAATGTAGAAACTGACATGACAATGTATACTGTTACACATGAGCAACATGGATACAGGCGTGAAAATGCTTTGCATTCTGGAGTGATATGAAACTGGTATGACAATGATTCTCTACTCACATGATGAAATTTGGACACTGGTATGTCAAAGTGTGCCTGCAGCAGGAGACAATGTGGACACTGGCATCTTTGTAATATATGGAACAAGTCCTACCATTGTTTGATCAGTGTCCCAGGTTATTACGTAACATGTAAAGACAATAGAAAATCCTTGGGTCTATAATGTAAAAAGAACAATGATTAAGCCATAGACTATTCCACACAGAAGAAACTGTGGGAGATTCCCTTTAAAGGACGAAATCCCTCACTCACCAAAAGGTGACATGCTTCATCATATAGGATTCTCCTCTCAAAGGAAAAACCTAGTTCCTTCGAGGGCTACAACCCCCTCTCTGAGAGGGAGGAGCTCAGGGATGTTTTTAAATGTCTGATATTTAGGATATTCTAAATCCACATAGATGAGTAAATTAGTGTGAACGAGGACGCAGCGCAAAACAAGAAAAATAGTGTAGAAAAAAGTGAAGATAAAACTAGCTAGGGGCGTCATGTGTGAATTTTATTGAAGGGCACCCTCTGCTAGGATTAAAAACAATAGTGCAACAGCGACATAAATGTAAGTCGCAATAATGTATGATGAATTAATGGTCGACATGTTTCAGCCTGTATGCCCCCATAATCGGGCAAGGCTTTCTTCAGGACCTAGATAATGCTGCTGCCAGTGCTCAAGTGAAAATACAAATAAAGGATACAAGAACTGAATGTGTTCAGAGCTCCAAATGCTCCGGACGGTAAAGAAACCTATTAGGAACAAAAACAATAATGGAAGTTCATACAAACTGTGTGGAAAAGAAGTTTCTCTCGGCTTAAAACTACAGATAAAGAAGGAAAATTGAAAAATTCCTTACCCGCATAAGCTAGGTAAAGAACTCTACCTCAGCCTGGCAACAGCTCAGGATGGAGCCACCGCTCTAAAAGGGAAAAGATATATGTAATATAATAACAACTATATGAATCCTGTACTCCTATCGGCATAGTTGACAATCAAAATTAAGTCATACGGCCAAGTCAGGAAGTATTGCAGAGCAAATTAAGGGGAAAACTTAGTGGAACACACAAGGTCCACCATCCATCTAGCGTTCACGTGGTTACTGGACTCATGTGTATGTCAAAGAGCCCAAACACATGAGAAATACAAGAAATCAAATTAAATTAATCAAAATACATGTCAGTATTATAGGGCACTGAAAAAACCCATGAAGAAGAGCTCCAATGGGAACTCAAAATGGACGGAGGGACTCCTATGAAGAAACCCCTTCAAGACATGCACAGAACTCAAATCGTTTCATGTAAAGGTTGAGTAGCTTATCCAATGGAGGTTACATTTGTTGTATTATACTTGTAATTTTTTCCCATATTAAAGTTTCAGAGTGTAAACACAAATACAAACCTGTGTACGCTTTGCACGCTTGAATTTGAATAACATGATGAGATCTCTGCTGTCACCGGTGCTATTCTCCATATGCTGAGTAGTCCCCCAAGCACACTGACTCGCCCTTTGCCACAGTCAACAGTTTCCTGATATTGTGATCCGCCCCTTGTCACTATGAGCAACCCTGGCCTGTTTTAGCGTCAGAAGCGGCTAATCCGCTAAGGCGGAGGACCGTCTCCCCACAAGAAAAATAAAATGATAATAACACCATGTTATTATCATTTTATTTTTCCCTAGCGGCTCTGTAGGTGCGGGGCGGGTCAGGGCTGGGCTGTCCAGAGAGAAGGGGAGGAGTGGTAGGCACTCTCCAAGTGCGCATGACGGTTTTGACGGTCTTCTTGGGCCGCTCAAACAGTCATGCACACTTTGCATGTTCTCCACCGGCTGTAATGCACAGCCTGGGTGGAGAACATGCACAGGCCCTCAGTCCCTGTCTGAGCGCTGAGCCACGGCGCTCAGACCAATCACGACAGTGCTTAGCAGCGTCGTGATTGGCTATGGGAATCTAGGAGCCTGTGTGCTTCCTGTTTCCTGCATCGTGGCAAGAAGGACGGAGGAGAGACTGCCGCCGGTAAGGTAAGTTTCATTTTCTTTTTTTTAACCCCTCCTCCGCCACCCCATCACTGCTGCCCGCAGCAGCTGCTACTGTTTAGTGTCATAGATCACCCATTAGAAGTTAGAACATTGGGTAAAAATATGGCATCTTTGAATAGCCCCCATTACAGGTTGGCATATTGAGAATATTAGTGGCATCTTGGAATAATTAAGCAAAACAGTGACGAATAGCAGCCAGGCTCTGGGGCAGTCTTAATAACACTAAATATTGGGCGTTCTAGACATATGACAGTAAAAAACTGGCATATAACAGCACCCATACCAATAGCACTTTGTTTGATGTCACTGACATTTTGATCGGCTTTTAAATAACACAGTAATGAAGTGTATGTCCTTGCACAATATTTAAGATTGGTGTTATTTTAAGGAGTGTGTGAAATTGAAAAAAAAATTTTTTAATAAAAATATACATAATTTCCAGAAAATTAAGCATTTTATGTAAGATACAACTCTACTAATTTTTCTCTGAGAAGGTTATACTGCAGACAAATAAGACACATAAAATGCCTGCAGGAGACTAACTCTTTCATTATTGCAGCAGGGCTGTCTACATTTGGTCTTCTCCATGATCAGTGAGGAAGGCATCGGAGGGTCTGGGGTTTGCCCAACATGTTTCACATTTTTTGATTTTGGTGTCTTAATAGGCATGTCCTGCTGTTTTGAACAGTGCTGTTAGGCAATCCTCATGATGCTTTACTTATAAAATAAAAACTGGAGTTTTGCACTATAACTACCCTTGGTATTGCAATCCACAACAGATGGAAACAGTTGACTTTATTGAGATAGATCCACTGATTAGGCTCTCATTTGGTATTAGTCAAATTATAGTACAATTGTCTTTCTGTAAAACTTAGTAGGTCCAAAGAGACTTATCTCCACTATATTATCAGATTCACAGTAGTATGGAAGTCTCTTATTTGCCTCACTAGTTCAGATCTCGGCCACAAGATATGTTTCTATTCTGTATAAGACTTGGCCATGAGCGGTCAATGAAACATGCTACGAAAGTGATATTCTTCTAATTCTTATTCAATTAATATTTCAAAAGTTTTGTTGTGTAATGCACCGTCTGACGCTATGTTTTTCTGACTCCCTCCATAACCTCCAAGAGATGGCTGGACTCGCTTTCCACAACAGTGATGTTCAACTACCCATTAGCCAAAACATGTTTGGAGAGATGTCTTGTAAATTTCACTATTCCACACTATTTCTCCCAAGTTTTCTTAGCTAGAAAATTCCTCAGCATACATCATCGATCAATGAAACTTGGGGCTGGAATTACATTTCTATTTTTCTGGGCTGCATTTGGTTTTCATTTCTGCAATGACTGACATATTTAATTTTTAGGTTTGTGTTCCACACTAGAGCACATACTGTAACCAGTTCTTGAGAAAAAAAAATAGGAATTACAGAGAAAAAGTGATTCAAGGGTCAGGCCCCTTGAGCCATAGGCTTTATTGTGTTTTTGATGGTTTGCCATTTCTTGGAAGCACTGTCCATCAAGATCATGTCATTTTGTAGATGGTTATATTGCTCCATTTGTGTTCCCATTAGGTTTTGGTGATGAGGCAACAAATAATATTTTTGTTAGACTGCACATGTGGCATAACATGCAACTTGTAATTGAGTCAGTGTGTGCTCTTTGATGTATTTACTTTGCTGAAACAACAATGTTTAATTGCTGATTTATGGCTTTTTTGTTTAGGAAGTGCTTGTTGTTTGGATGCCATAGCCTGTTACAAAGTCTCAGGGCTATTTGCAAATAACCCTTGCATGCTCATTTGTTTTACTTTGGTGTCATTATAGTATGTTTTGGGATTTACAGATTTTTGTTCAGAGTAAAGATGTCTCTCTCATAGGTTTTCTTAATGATGCAAAGGAAATACTAATCCTTTGTAAAAGTATCTACTATGCAATATTTTATTGCTGTGCATTTTTTTAGAATTTTTTTTGATTAGATATTCATAATTTTACATTAAAACATAACATAGGGCAAGGAACCATGCAAACACAATAGCACTTGGTAGTCATAATTATACAAATTCCACATTAATACACTGTATCACTTGTGGAGTTGTAAAGAGTCAGTGCATACCCTCAGTGTGACAATCTTTACAGGTGTATCTCAGTAGTCAGGAACTAGGGCATCTATAAGCCATTGCTATTCATTATCCGGGGCGTCATCAAAGTAACTTTCCCAGCAATTCTAAATGTTGCCATGTTTACGGGGGCAGCCTCTGAACTCATATCTGGGCACCTCAATCAGCCTGCATCTATCCATGCCGCGTCTCCATTTCACCAATTTAGCGGGGTTCTCTAGGCTCTAAGTCTGTGCTATATTGCATTTCCCTGGCTTCAACCCAGGCGTAGCAATATCTTTTCAGCATTCGTATAGCCCTCATCTTCAAGTATACTTAGGAGTGCAACCTTAGGGGAGAAATCGAGCGGCTTCTGAAATATGGCAATAAATGTTTGAAAAATCCCTTCCCAGAGGGGTAACAACCTCAGACATAGCCAAATGGTGTGAACAAAGTCACCCAACTCCCTCCATATCTCAAACATTCTGGCTCAGGCTCCCTCGTGAAGTGCCATAATCAAGCCAGACTCAGGTAAATTCTATGTAAATATAAAAATTGAATAAGGTATAACCTGGTGGTGACTGCTGCCTTCCTTGGGGCCATGGGAGTGAACAACCGTTTCTCATGCTCTAGTGGGCCAATGCCCCCCTCCCATTGGTGCCGTATTTAATGAATTATGTCAGGAGAATTGATGATTTAGTGTTTTGTGTAGACTGGATATTTTCCTGGTCAGGGGGATGGGGACATTGTTAACTTAGCTTCTAGAGGGCTGTATTCATGGATGTTTTCATTGCAGTCATGTTTAACTGACAAAAATTGGAGCTCACTATATTTTATGTTGGAATTTAACATTCTGAATCACCTTGCTAATGAATCAAACTAGCTGAGCACATTTATTTTATCTCACTGAGCTGTCTATCTAGCAAGAATACTGATTTAAGAACAAACAGGAGTTTGTGCCTGAATTAGGATTCTGAATTTTGCAATAATTACCTCACCCACAGGTTTTATTTAACCTGTATGATACTCACCAGGTAAACTGGGGGAAATTGTGCAGGGAAAAATTACAAATCTTCTGGGTTTTGAATCACAGAATGGGCAAATCATATAATACGACCACACTATGCCTTATTTCAAGGTGCGGAAACCGGAATGATACAGTAATACTGCCCCCAATAAAATAATCCCTCCAGTAATGGTAACGGGAGGTGATGTACGAGAGAGAGAATGAACCCCCTAAGTGGAAGGACATTGGTAGAAATCTTTCACAAAATGTAAATTATAATCTCTCCTTTGCAGTGTCCATTATTAGTTGAAGATTTTGAGAAATCACTAGTCTTCCCCATTCCTCTTGCTTAGGCACCTTGAGGCTACAGCAACGCATTTACACCTTAACGTAGAGGGAAAAGAGCACGTCCCACATCATCTCTAACAATCACCAACAATAGGCATTCCAGAATGTTCCTTTGATTGATGATGTCCGCTTGCCTTTTGAGACCTTTTCTGACATCATTCACCTTAAACCCTTCCATGCTTATGACGAGCTGGACTCGTCATGGCACACAGTGGTCGTGTGCTCATGACGAGTCCAGCTCGTCATAAGACCCACCCACGGGGGAAGCGCTGGCGCTCCCCCCGTGGGAATCCGATTGTTGTTTTTTTGGGGGGGAAGGCAGGGGAAGGGCTTCCCCTGCCTCCCCCCGCCCCACCCCCTCAATGACATCAGCGCGCGAAGCGCGCTGACGTCATTGGGGGTTTCCCTTTCTTCCCTGACGCACTGGAAGCCATTTGCTTCCAGCGCGTCGGGGAATTAAGGTGAGTTTTGGCTCCGGGGAGGGGGGGGTTTGAAACAAAAGAGGCATCGAGGGAAAGGAAAGGGTTTTCCTTTCCCCCGATGCCTCTTTTGTGCATTCCTGCTGCACGATCATGCGATCGTGCAGCAGGAATGCCCACTAGACACCAGGGAATTTTTTGTTTAAATTACAATGAAAATACTGTTTTGGGGAGCGGCCACTTGGGCAAGGGTCGCTCCCCTTTTGAGGGCCATATGTTTTTGGTGCTCTGCCCCCTGGGGGGGGCAGTTTTTATATAGCGCGGGCTTTACCCGAAGGTGTCAGAGCGCTTCACAATAGGACAGTAACATTACATCAGGAGAAGGTTACAAGTGAGCATAATACAAAAGCAAGCGTTACATTACATGAGGAAAAAGTGACAATTGTGCAAATAACAAAACAAACAAGATACAAAAAGAGGTATGCGTTACAAGAGGAAAAAGTGACAGGTGTGCATGATACATGAGATACAAAATACAAATAGAGGTATAATACTGTAATAAGTGGCAGTCACTCAGAACACACTGGGAAGGCACTTCTATAGGCATGGAGTACAGAATTTCCTATAGTGGAAGAACTTCCTTGAGGGAGTAGAGAGGGCGTGAATTAAACAGGAGACTTAAAATGAAGGGTACACAAATCCAACACAGCACGCAAGGGTGAGGAATGTACAGGAAAAAGTACAAATTTACAATGAAGAGCGAACTTCCTAGAGGGGGCTGAGAGTGAAAGTATTAGTTCTGAAAGTGTCTTTGGAAGAGAAGAGATTTGAGGTCAGCTTTGAAGATCCGGGGAGGAGGTGGCACGGAGCAATGGGGGAAGCGAGTTCCAGATTCTCACTGCATTGCCTGAGAAGGATTGCGCCATCGATCTTTCCCTTTTGAAGACGGGGGGGGGCTCAAGCAGAAGCTTTTCCGCATTGCGAGAAGGGCGAGAGCCACCAGACAATTTCAATTTATTCGCCAGGTAACGAGGGGAGGACGTGTGTAAGGCTTTGTGTGTGATGCAGGCAGTTTTGTAAATAGATCTTGCCTCGATCGGAAGCCATCGAAGAGAGGACAGGATAGGAGTGACGTGGTCACTTTGTTTAGACCCTGAAATGAAGCGAGCTGCTGAATGGAGGATGGATTTGAGAGGGGAGAGGTGGGATTTGGGTAGGCCCGTCAGAAGAGAATTGCAATAATCCAGTCTTGAGAGAACCAGAGATTGTACCAAGGTTTTTAAGTCTTTCTCCGGGAAGAACCGACGGATCCCCCATAGAAGGCGCAACTGGTAACGTGCGTTCTTAGCAATAGAGTTGATGTGGGAGATTAGGTTGAGTCTTTTGTCAAGAATGACACCTAGGGATTTAGCGCTGTCGACAATGATGGGTTTGTTGTTGAGTAGGTTCAGCTGATCCATCCAAGATTGAACAGGAGGAGGTGAGAGAGAGGTAGAGAGGAGGAGGAATTCAGTTTTGGCGGGATTCAGAATGAGTTGGTGAGCTAACATCCAGTTGTGAATAGAGTTGAGTAGGGAGAGATCGTGTGCGGAAGATCAAGGTATCTTCCCACTAGTCCACCAGGCATTTATTTGTGGAGAGTGACCCCTTGGGCAAGGGTCACTCTCCTTTGGGGGCAATATTTGTGGCTGTGTCTGCCCCCAGGAGGGCAGATCACCATGTTTTTTTAAAAAATTGGGCCCACTAGACCACCAGGGATTTGTTTGAGGGGAGTGGCCCCTTGGGCAAGGGTTGCTCCCCTTTGGGGAGCATTAATTTGGCCGTTTCTGCCATCCTGAGGGGCAGATCGGCTGATTTGTTTTTTTGTAGGTCCACTAGGCCACCAGGGTTTTTTTTATGTTGGGGAGCGGCCCCTTGGGCAAGGGTCGCTCCCCTTTATGTGTGGATGATTGTGGCCATTTCTGCCCTCTTTGGGTGGCAGAATAGCAGTATGTTTGTAGGCCCATCTGCCCCCAAGGAGAGCAGAAGCCACTAGACACCAGGTTTTAAAAAAAAAATTGTGTTGGGGAGTGGCCAAAAGGGCAAGGGTTTCTCCCCTTTTACGGGGGTGAATATTTTATTTATACTCTTTGGCCCACCTACCCCTTAGCTTGGCTGGTGGATTGTGTGTGGACTGGTGCATTATTTGCACATGTGATTGTAATGTTTTTTTTCTCCTTTTTATTCTAGGGTAAAGCTTTTGATTCCTGCTTGCGGTTTCGGCAGTGGTTGTTCTGCAGTTTTGCGTAATTGCATTTATTTGGTAAGAAAAATATTTTTGTTGTGTGTACTCCAAATGAGTATTATTGTCATGCATGAATTAATTTTTTTGTACGTGGTGTCATAATGGCAGCATATTTGTTAGTGTTCAGAGCATGAAATTCTTTGCGATGTTTTGCAATGTCTTATGTGTAATTTTTTTGTTCTTCTTTTTTAGTGGGATATTGTTGATCCTTACTGTGTCTGTGCAGAGTAGGTGGTGGTGAGTCTAGCTGCTTCTGACACGTGAGTGGTATAGTGTTGGAGTATATAGGTCTTTGTGATAAAGCTACATTTTGTTTATTTCTTTTTTTACAAAGGGTTTGTTGTTGTTGACTTGTTTTACAAGTAACCTTTATTAGTAAGCATTATGGCTAGCCGTAGAATGACTGCTCAGCAGGTGGTTGGTTTGCTTCTTGAATCTTCCTCTGAGCAGGATTATGAGACTGACAGTGCGTCTGAGGGAGAGGAGGGAGGGGAAGATTCAGGCAGTGAGTTTTCTCTCCACATGGAATCATCGGATGATGAAGGTACTCTCAGTGCAGATGAAGTGCCTGTTTTAGAGGAGGATACTACTGTGCCGATGGTGCAAGAGGCATCTGGATTGCAGCCTGGGGCTGCTAGGCTTCCTACTGGAAGTGCTGGACTCTGGGTTGATCCAAACATGGTGCAGCCGGTGTTGCCTGCCTTTAGTGGTTATGCAGGGTGTAGAGTGGATTGTGAACATTATTTGCCTATACAGTATTTTCAGTTGTTTATGGATGATGTATTTTTGGGTGAGATTGTTGAGCAGACTAATTTGTATGCTGAACAGTTTTTGAGGGACAACAGTGCCAGACTTAGGCCCCATTCTAGAGCTACCCGGTGGAGTCCCACAAATCTGGAAGAGATGAAGAAGTTTTTGGGTTTGACTTTTTTGATGGGTTTGATAAGGAAGCCGTCCATGGGTTCATATTGGTCTACCAGTCCCTTGATGGCAACGGCCATATTTCCTGCAGTTATGACTCATGATCGGTATTTACTTTTGCTTCGGATGCTGCATTTTGTTGATAATGGTTTGGCGTTGCCACGAGATCACCCTGAATGTGACCGTCTTTTTAAGATTCGGCCTGTTCTTGATCACTTTGTAGATCGATTTTCAGAGATCTATACTCCAGGGAAAGAAATATCTATTGATGAGTCTTTGGTCCTGTTCAAGGGCCGTTTGGTTTTTAGGCAGTACATTCCTAGCAAGAGGGCACGCTATGGAATTAAGCTGTATATGTTGTCTGAGAGTAGGACAGGATATGTTTTTAATTTGCGTGTGTACACTGGTAGGGATTCCACTATTGACCCCCTGGTTGTCCGTCCACTTTTGGAGTTTCAGAGAAAATTGTGTGGGATCTTGCTAGAGGACTGTTTAACAGAGGCCACCATTTGTACCTTGATAACTTCTACACCTCTGTGCAATTGTTTAAGGAATTGTTCAAAGTGGACACTTTTGCTTGTGGCACAATCCGCTCTAACCGTAAAGGTTATCCAAAAGAGCTTGTTTGCAAAAAACTTCAGAGGGGACAGTGCAGTTCCTTGCGTAGTGATGAACTACTAGCTCTGAAATTTGTGGATAGGAGGGATGTGTACATGCTGACTACCATCCATGATGAGAGTACTTCACCTGTGGCTGTTTGGGGTCAGATTGCTGAAGTGCGCAAACCTGTGTGCATTTTAGACTACAATAAGCACATGGGTGGTGTTGATAGAGTAGATCAGAGGTTGGAACCTTACACTGCTATTCGTAAGGCTTACATTTGGTATAAGACGTTGGCCATCCATCTCTTCAATTTAGCAACTTTCAATGCTTTTGTTGTGTTCAAGGAGTGTTCTCCTGCGTCAAAGTTGACTTTTGTTCAGTTTCAGCAGTCTGTCATAGGCAGCCTTGTTGTTGTGGAACAGGCAAGTGTTCCTAGAGTTGGAGTGGTGGAGGATGTGGCTCGATTGAAAGATCGCCACTTTCCTGATCACATTCCTCCTACACCCTCAAAAGACTTTCCCACTAGGAGATGTAGAGTCTGTTGGCGAAGAGGTATGCGGAAGGAGACTCGTATGTACTGCCCTGAGTGTCCTTCTAACCCTGGGCTGTGTGTGCCTGCTTGTTATAGAGCGTACCACAAGCAAAAGAATTATTGGGAGCAACCATGAGTGGTAAAGTGAACTGCCTCGCCTGTAATGTTTAAGAATTGTTGTTCTGTTTCAAGGTTGGCATTAGTGCAATGTATTTAGTTTCTGATTTTGTGTTAGTAGATTTGTATCTATTTGCAATTTGTTTGTGTTTTCTTTTTTGTATAAAAAAATCCTAAATGTGATGGTGGTGTGTGTAGGCTAGTGCTTGGCTGGCGGTGTGCGTGGAGTGGCGCTTGGCTGGCGGTGTGCGTGGAGTGGCTCTTGGCTGGCGGTGTGCGTGGAGTGGCGCTTGGCTGGCGGTGTGCGTGGAGTGGCGCTTGGCTGGCGGTGTGCGTGCAGTGGCGCTTGGCTGGCGGTGTGCGTGGAGTGGCGCTTGGCTGGCAGTGTGCGTGGAGTGGCGCTTGGCTGGCGGTGTGCGTGGACTGGCGCTCGGCTGGCGGTGTGTGAGTAGTGACTTGCTGCTGGTCACTACACACACGGCTAGCCGAGCGACACTCCACGCAATCCATCAGCTTGTGTGGTTGCTGTGTTAGGAATGTGGGCGTGTGAAAGTGATGGGCCCTTGAATGGCGCTGTCTGTTGGTGTGAGTGTTGTAATGTGATGGGCCCGCGGCTGGTGGTGTGAATGGTTTTGTATGTGTCACACGTATGAAAGGTGTATGAATGGCCTGTAAAGAGGTTGGTGCCTTGTCGTGGCTTTACAGCTCACGAGCTGTGAGTCAATGGTTCAGTTTCTCGTCCTTTCAATTATTAACAGTGCATTTCATTTTTGTGAAATCACTTGTTAATACAATTGTATATACTGAACCATCACTCACCCTCGGGCCAAATCCAACCAGTATGTGTGTGTGCTTGAGGATTAGATGGCTGTGCAGTAATATTTTTTTGTCTTTCTCAAGCAGGGTGTACCTTGTCCCTTTTTGTGAATGTTGTAATGTGTTTGTTTCGTGCCTGGTGGTGTGAATGGTCTTGTGTGTATCACGTATGAAAGGTGTGTGAATGGCCTGTAAAGCGGTTGGGGCCTTGACGTGGCTTTACAGCTCACGAGCTGCGAGTCACTGGTTCAGTTTTTGTCCTTTCAATTATTGACAGTGCATTTCATTTTTGTGAAATCTCTTGTTAATAAAATTGTATATACTGAACCATCACTTGCCCTCGTGCCAAATCCAACCAGTATGTGTGTGTGCTTGAGGAATAGATGGCTGTGCAGTAATCTTTGTCTTTTTAGTCTGTCTGCCAAGGTGTACATTCCGTCTAAGAATAACCTACCAACTGTAGATATTGTCGTAAATGAAACACCCATGGGAGTACATGGTGATATCTCTCTTGTGGATCCCAACAAGTTATGTTACCCACAATGTCCTGCAAACTTCAAAATGTCTGTCACATTTTCCTTGCAATATTGTGCCAAAATTTTCACGCTGCAGAAATAAACAACACATTATCTCAAAACGACCTGGTTTTGCAAGGGGGTCACCTGGGTTTTGGCCCGGGGCTCGGCGGCCACCTAGGGAAACCTACCAAACCCACACATTTCTGAAAAGTAGACACCCGGGGGATTCCAGGGAGGTATGGCTTGCGTGGATCCCCCAACGTTTTCTTACCCAGAATCCCCTGCAAACCTGACATTTTGCTGAAAAAATCCCTTTTTCACACATTTTTGTGTGGTAAAGTTGTGGCATCACGGGGCTGACACAAATTTCCTACCACCCAGCGTCCCCCCAGGTCTCCCGATAAAAATGGTGCCTCACTCGGGTGGGAGGCCCAAGTACCCGCGACAGGCAAGGGCCCACAACGTATTGAGGTGACCTCAAAATGGCCTTTCACAAAACGACCTGGTTTTGCAAGGGGGGTCCCATGACGTTTTGGCCTGGGGCTCAGTGGCCACCTAGGGAAACTTACCAAACCCACACATTTCTGAAAAGTAGACACCCGGGATTCCAGGGAGGTATGGCTTGCGTGGATCCCCCAACGTTTTCTTACCCAGAATCCCTGCAAACCTGACATTTTGATGAAAAAATCACTTTTTCACACATTTTTGTGTGGTAAAGTTGTGGCATCACCGGGCTGACACAAATTTCCTACCACCCAGCGTTCCCCAGGTCTCCCAATAAAAATGGTGCCTCACTCGGGTGGGAGGCCCAAGTACCCGCGACAGGCAAGGGCCCACAACGTATTGAGGCGACCTCAAAATGGCCTATCACAAAACGACCTGGTTTTGCAAGGGGGTCCCATGACGTTTTGGCCCGGGGCTCGGCGGCTACCTGGGGAAACCTACCAAACACACACATTTCTGAAAAGTAGACACCCGGGGATTCCAGGGAGGTATGGCTTGCGTGGATCCCCCAACGTTTTCTTACCCAGAATCCCCTGCAAACCTGACATTTTGCTGAAAAAATCCCTTTTTCACACATTTTTGTGTGGTAAAGTTGTGGCATCACCGGGCTGACACAAATTTCCTACCACCCAGCGTTCCCCAGGTCTCCCGATAAAAATGGTGCCTCACTCGGGTGGGAGGCCCAAGTACCCGCGACAGGCAAGGGCCCACAACATATTGAGGCGACCTCAAAATGGCCTAGCACAAAACGACCTGGTTTTGCAGGGGGTCCCATGACGTTTTGGCCCGGAGCTCGGCGGCCACCTAGGAAACCTACCAAACCCACACATTTCTGAAAAGTAGACACCGGGGGATTCCAGGGAGGTATGGCTTGCGTGGATCCCCAACGTTTTCTTACCCAGAATACCCTGCAAACCTGACATTTTGCTGAAAAAATCACTTTTTCACACATTTTTGTGTGGAAAAGTTGTGGCATCACCGGGCTGACACAAATTTCCTACCACCCAGCGTTCCCCCAGGTCTCCCGATAAAAATGGTGCCTCACTCGGGTGGGAGGCCCAAGTACCCGCGACAGGCAAGGGCCCACAACATTTTGTGATAGGCAATTTTAATGTCGCCTCAATACGTTGTGGGCCCTTGCCTGTTGCGGGTACTTGGGCCTCCCACCCGAGTGAGGCACCATTTTTATCGGGAGACCTGGGGAACGCTGGGTGGTAGTAAATTTGTGTCAGCCCGGTGATGCCACAACTTTACCACACAAAAATGTGTGAAAAAGGGATTTTTTCAGCAAAATGTCAGGTTTGCAGGGGATTCTGGGTAAGAAAACGTTGGGGGATCCACGCAAGCCATACCTCCCTGGAATCCCCGGGTGTCTACTTTTCAGAAATGTGTGGGTTTGGTAGGTTTCCTAGGTGGCCGCCGAGCCCCGGGCCAAAACGTCATGGGACCCCCTTGCAAAACCAGGTCGTTTTGTGATAGGCCATTTTGAGGTCGCCTCAATACGTTGTGGGCCCTTGCCTGTCGCGGGTACTTGGGCCTCCCACCCGAGTGAGGCACCATTTTTATCGGGAGACCTGGGGAACGCTGGGTGGTAGGAAATTTGTGTCAGCCCAGTGATGCCACAACTTACCACACAAAAATGTGTGAAAAAGTGATTTTTCAGCAAAATGTCAGGTTTGCAGGGATTCTGGGTAAGAAAACGTTGGGGGATCCACGCAAGCCATACCTCCCTGGAATCCCCGGGTGTCTACTTTTCAGAAATGTGTGGGTTTGGTAGGTTTCCTAGGTGGCCGCCGAGCCCCGGGCCAAAACGTCATGGGACCCCTTGCAAAACCAGGTCGTTTTGTGATAGGCCATTTTGAGGTCGCCTCAATACGTTGTGGGCCCTTGCCTGTCGCAGGGGTCTTGGGCCTCCCACCCGAGTGAGGCACCATTTTTATCGGGAGACCTGGGGAACGCTGGGTGGTAGGAAATTTGTGTCAGCCCGGTGATGCCACAACTGTACCACACAAAAATGTGTGAAAAAAGGGATTTTTTCAGCAAAATGTCAGGTTTGCAGGGGATTCTGGGTAAGAAAACGTTGGGGGATCCATGCAAGCCATACCTCCTGGAATCCCAGGTGTCTACTTTTCAGAAAAGTGTGGGTTTGGTAGGTTTCCCTAGGTGCCGGCAGAGCTAGGGTTCAAAAACTACAGCTAGGCACTCTGCAAAAAAAGGGTCATTTTTCACTGTGGAAATGTGGTGCGTCCACGTTACGTTTTGCGCTGCTTCCTGTCGCGGGCACTAGGCCTACCCACACAAGTGAGGTACCATTTTTTTGGAAGACCTTGGGGAACGCGGGGTGGGTGGAATTTTGTGGATCCACGCAGATTCCAGAACTTTCCACCACAGAAAAGTGAGGAAAATTTTTTTTTTTGCCAATTTGTAAGGTTTGCAAGGGATTCTGGGTAACAGAACCTGGTGAGAACCAGTCAAGTTACCCCATCCTGGATTCCCCTGGGTGTCTACTTTTCAAAAATGTATAGGTTTGCTAGGTTTCCCTAAGTGCCGGCAGAGCTAGGGTTCAAAAACTACAGCTAGACACTTTACAAAAAAAGGGTGATTTTTCACTGTGAAAATGTGGTGCGTCCACGTTGCGTTTTGCGCTGCTTCCTGTCGCAGGCACTAGGCCTACCCACACAAGTGAAGTACCATTTTTTTCAAAAGACCTTAGGGAACGCGGGGTGGGTGGAATTTTGTGGATCCACGCAGATTCCAGAACTTTCTACCACAGAAAAGTGAGGAAAATGTCTTTTTTTGCCAATTGTTTAGGTTTGCAAGGGATTCTGGGTAACAGAACCTGGTGAGAGCCAGTCAAGTCACCCCATCCTGGATTCCCCTGGGTGTCTACTTTTCAAAAATGTATAGGTTTGCTAGGTTTCCCAAAGTGCCGGCAGAGCTAGGGTTCAAAAACTACAGCTAGGCACTTTGCAAAAAAAGGGTCATTTTTCACTGTGAAAATGTGGTGTGTCCACGTTGCGTTTTGCGCTGCTTCCTGTCGCGGGCACTAGGACTACCCACACAAGTGAGGTACCATTTTTTTTGGAAGACCTTGGGGAACGCGGGGTGGGTGGAATTTTGTGGATCCTTGCAGATTCCAGAACTTTCCACCAAAGAAAAGTGAGGAAAATGGTTTTTTTGCCAATTTTTAAGGTTTGCAAGGGATTCTGGGTAACAGAACCTGGTGAGAACCAGTCAAGTCACCCCATCCTGGATTCCCTGGGTGTCTACTTTTCAAAAATGTATAGGTTTGCTAGGTTTCCCTAAGTGCCGGCAGAGCTAGGGTTCAAAAACTACAGCTAGGCACTTTGCAAAAAAGGGTCATTTTTCACTGTGAAAATGTGGTGCGTCCACGTTGCGTTTTGCGCTGCTTCCTGTCGCGGGCACTAGGCCTACCCACACAAGTGAGGTACCATTTTTTTCGGAAGACCTTGGGGAACGCGGGGTGGGTGGAATTTTGTGGATCCACGCAGATTCCAGAACTTTCTACCACAGAAAAGTGAGGAAAATGTCTTTTTTTGCCAATTTTTTAGGTTTGCAAGGGATTCTGGGTAACAGAACCTGGTGAGAGCCAGTCAAGTCACCCCATCCTGGATTCCCCTGGGTGTCTATTTTTCAAAAATGTATAGGTTTTCTAGGTTTCCCTAAGTGCCGGCAGAGCTACAGCTAGGCACTTTGCAAAAAAAGGGTCATTTTTCACTGTGAAAATGTGGTGTGTCCACGTTGCGTTTTGCGCTGCTTCCTGTCGTGGGCACTAGGCCTACCCACACAAGTGAGGTACAATTTTTTTGGAAGACCTTGGGGAACGCAGGGTGGGTGGAATTTTGTGGATCCTTGCAGATTCCAGAACTTTCCACCACAGAAAAGTGAGGAAAATGTGTTTTTTCGCCAATTTTTAAGGTTTGCAAGGGATTCTGGGTAACAGAACCTGATGAGAACCAGTCTAGCCACCCCATCCTGGATTCCCCTGGGTGTCTACCTTTCAAAAATGTATAGGTTTGCTAGGTTTCCCTAAGTGCCGGCAGAGCTAGGGTTAAAAAACTACAGCTAGGCACTTTGCAAAAAAAGGGTCATTTTTCACTGTGAAAATGTGGTGCGTCCACGTTGCGTTTTGCGCTGCTTCCTGTCGCGGGCACTAGGCCTACCCACTCAAGTGAGGTACCATTTTTTTCGGAAGACCTTGGGGAACGCGGGGTGGGTGGAATTTTGTGGATCCACGCAGATTCCAGAACTTTCTACCACAGAAAAGTGAGGAAAATGTCTTTTTTTTGCCAATTTTTTAGGTTTGCAAGGGATTCTGGGTAACAGAACCTGGTGAGAGCCAGTCAAGTCACCCCATCCTGGATTCCCCTGGGTGTCTACTTTTCAAAAATGTATAGGTTTGCTAGGTTTCCCAAAGTGCCGGCAGAGCTAGGGTTCAAAAACTACAGCTAGGCACTTTGCAAAAAAGGGTCATTTTTCACTGTGAAAATGTGGTGTGTCCACGTTGCGTTTTGCGCTGCTTCCTGTCGCGGTCACTAGGCCTACCCACACAAATGAGGTACCATTTTTTTGGGAAGACCTTGGGGAAAGCGGGGTGGGTGGAATTTTGTGGATCCACGCAGATTCCAGAACTTTCCACCACAGAAAAGTGAGGAAAATGTGTTTTGTTTGCCAATTTTTAAGGTTTGCAAGGGATTCTTGGTAACAGAACCTGGTGAGAGCCAGTCAAGTCACCCCATCCTGGATTCCCCTGGGTGTCTACTTTTCAAAAATGTATAGGTTTGCTAGGTTTCCCAAAGTGCCGGCAGAGCTAGGGTTCAAAAACTACAGCTAGGCACTTTGCAAAAAAAGGGTCATTTTTCACTGTGAAAATGTGGTGTGTCCACGTTGCGTTTTGCGCTGCTTCCTGTCGCGGGCACTAGGACTACCCACACAAGTGAGGTACCATTTTTTTGGAAGACCTTGGGGAACGCGGGGTGGGTGGAATTTTGTGGATCCTTGCAGATTCCAGAACTTTCCACCAAAGAAAAGTGAGGAAAATGGTTTTTTTGCCAATTTTTAAGGTTTGCAAGGGATTCTGGGTAACAGAACCTGGTGAGAACCAGTCAAGTCACCCCATCCTGGATTCCCCTGGGTGTCTACTTTTCAAAAATGTATAGGTTTGCTAGGTTTCCCTAAGTGCCGGCAGAGCTAGGGTTCAAAAACTACAGCTAGGCACTTTGCAAAAAAGGGTCATTTTTCACTGTGAAAATGTGGTGCGTCCACGTTGCGTTTTGCGCTGCTTCCTGTCGCGGGCACTAGGCCTACCCACACAAGTGAGGTACCATTTTTTTCGGAAGACCTTGGGGAGCGCGGGGTGGGTGGAATTTTGTGGATCCACGCAGATTCCAGAACTTTCTACCACAGAAAAGTGAGGAAAATGTCTTTTTTTGCCAATTTTTTAGGTTTGCAAGGGATTCTGGGTAACAGAACCTGGTGAGAGCCAGTCAAGTCACCCCATCCTGGATTCCCCTGGGTGTCTACTTTTCAAAAATGTATAGGTTTGCTAGGTTTCCCTAAGTGCCGGCAGAGCTAGGGTTCAAAAACTACAGCTAGACACTTTACAAAAAAAGGGTGATTTTTCACTGTGAAAATGTGGTGCGTCCACGTTGCGTTTTGCGCTGCTTCCTGTCGCAGGCACTAGGCCTACCCACACAAGTGAAGTACCATTTTTTTCAAAAGACCTTAGGGAACGCGGGGTGGGTGGAATTTTGTGGATCCACGCAGATTCCAGAACTTTCTACCACAGAAAAGTGAGGAAAATGTCTTTTTTTGCCAATTGTTTAGGTTTGCAAGGGATTCTGGGTAACAGAACCTGGTGAGAGCCAGTCAAGTCACCCCATCCTGGATTCCCTGGGTGTCTACTTTTCAAAAATGTATAGGTTTGCTAGGTTTCCCAAAGTGCCGGCAGAGCTAGGGTTCAAAAACTACAGCTAGGCACTTTGCAAAAAAAGGGTCATTTTTCACTGTGAAAATGTGGTGTGTCCACGTTGCGTTTTGCGCTGCTTCCTGTCGCGGGCACTAGGACTACCCACACAAGTGAGGTACCATTTTTTTGGAAGACCTTGGGGAACGCGGGGTGGGTGGAATTTTGTGGATCCTTGCAGATTCCAGAACTTTCCACCAAAGAAAAGTGAGGAAAATGGTTTTTTTGCCAATTTTTAAGGTTTGCAAGGGATTCTGGGTAACAGAACCTGGTGAGAACCAGTCAAGTCACCCCATCCTGGATTCCCCTGGGTGTCTACTTTTCAAAAATGTATAGGTTTGCTAGGTTTCCCTAAGTGCCGGCAGAGCTAGGGTTCAAAAACTACAGCTAGGCACTTTGCAAAAAAGGGTCATTTTTCACTGTGAAAATGTGGTGCGTCCACGTTGCGTTTTGCGCTGCTTCCTGTCGCGGGCACTAGGCCTACCCACACAAGTGAGGTACCATTTTTTTCGGAAGACCTTGGGGAACGCGGGGTGGGTGGAATTTTGTGGATCCACGCAGATTCCAGAACTTTCTACCACAGAAAAGTGAGGAAAATGTCTTTTTTTGCCAATTTTTAGGTTTGCAAGGGATTCTGGGTAACAGAACCTGGTGAGAGCCAGTCAAGTCACCCCATCCTGGATTCCCCTGGGTGTCTATTTTTCAAAAATGTATAGGTTTTCTAGGTTTCCCTAAGTGCCGGCAGAGCTACAGCTAGGCACTTTGCAAAAAAAGGGTCATTTTTCACTGTGAAAATGTGGTGTGTCCACGTTGCGTTTTGCGCTGCTTCCTGTCGTGGGCACTAGGCCTACCCACACAAGTGAGGTACAATTTTTTTTGGAAGACCTTGGGGAACGCAGGGTGGGTGGAATTTTGTGGATCCTTGCAGATTCCAGAACTTTCCACCACAGAAAAGTGAGGAAAATGTGTTTTTTTCGCCAATTTTTAAGGTTTGCAAGGGATTCTGGGTAACAGAACCTGATGAGAACCAGTCTAGCCACCCCATCCTGGATTCCCCTGGGTGTCTACCTTTCAAAAATGTATAGGTTTGCTAGGTTTCCCTAAGTGCCGGCAGAGCTAGGGTTAAAAACTACAGCTAGGCACTTTGCAAAAAAAGGGTCATTTTTCACTGTGAAAATGTGGTGCGTCCACGTTGCGTTTTGCGCTGCTTCCTGTCGCGGGCACTAGGCCTACCCACTCAAGTGAGGTACCATTTTTTTCGGAAGACCTTGGGGAACGCGGGGTGGGTGGAATTTTGTGGATCCACGCAGATTCCAGAACTTTCTACCACAGAAAAGTGAGGAAAATGTCTTTTTTTGCCAATTTTTTAGGTTTGCAAGGGATTCTGGGTAACAGAACCTGGTGAGAGCCAGTCAAGTCACCCCATCCTGGATTCCCCTGGGTGTCTACTTTTCAAAAATGTATAGGTTTGCTAGGTTTCCCAAAGTGCCGGCAGAGCTAGGGTTCAAAAACTACAGCTAGGCACTTTGCAAAAAAGGGTCATTTTTCACTGTGAAAATGTGGTGTGTCCACGTTGCGTTTTGCGCTGCTTCCTGTCGCGGTCACTAGGCCTACCCACACAAATGAGGTACCATTTTTTTGGGAAGACCTTGGGGAAAGCGGGGTGGGTGGAATTTTGTGGATCCACGCAGATTCCAGAACTTTCCACCACAGAAAAGTGAGGAAAATGTGTTTTGTTTGCCAATTTTTAAGGTTTGCAAGGGATTCTTGGTAACAGAACCTGGTGAGAGCCAGTCAAGTCACCCCATCCTGGATTCCCCTGGGTGTCTACTTTTCAAAAATGTATAGGTTTGCTAGGTTTCCCAAAGTGCCGGCAGAGCTAGGGTTCAAAAACTACAGCTAGGCACTTTGCAAAAAAAGGGTCATTTTTCACTGTGAAAATGTGGTGTGTCCACGTTGCGTTTTGCGCTGCTTCCTGTCGCGGGCACTAGGACTACCCACACAAGTGAGGTACCATTTTTTTTGGAAGACCTTGGGGAACGCGGGGTGGGTGGAATTTTGTGGATCCTTGCAGATTCCAGAACTTTCCACCAAAGAAAAGTGAGGAAAATGGTTTTTTTGCCAATTTTTAAGGTTTGCAAGGGATTCTGGGTAACAGAACCTGGTGAGAACCAGTCAAGTCACCCCATCCTGGATTCCCCTGGGTGTCTACTTTTCAAAAATGTATAGGTTTGCTAGGTTTCCCTAAGTGCCGGCAGAGCTAGGGTTCAAAAACTACAGCTAGGCACTTTGCAAAAAAAGGGTCATTTTTCACTGTGAAAATGTGGTGCGTCCACGTTGCGTTTTGCGCTGCTTCCTGTCGCGGGCACTAGGCCTACCCACACAAGTGAGGTACCATTTTTTTCGGAAGACCTTGGGGAGCGCGGGGTGGGTGGAATTTTGTGGATCCACGCAGATTCCAGAACTTTCTACCACAGAAAAGTGAGGAAAATGTCTTTTTTTGCCAATTTTTTAGGTTTGCAAGGGATTCTGGGTAACAGAACCTGGTGAGAGCCAGTCAAGTCACCCCATCCTGGATTCCCCTGGGTGTCTATTTTTCAAAAATGTATAGGTTTTCTAGGTTTCCCTAAGTGCCGGCAGAGCTACAGCTAGGCACTTTGCAAAAAAAGGGTCATTTTTCACTGTGAAAATGTGGTGTGTCCACGTTGCGTTTTGCGCTGCTTCCTGTCGTGGGCACTAGGCCTACCCACACAAGTGAGGTACCATTTTTTTGGAAGACCTTGGGGAACGCAGGGTGGGTGGAATTTTGTGGATCCTTGCAGATTCCAAAACTTTCCACCACAGAAAAGTGAGGAAAATGTGTTTTTTCGCCAATTTTTAAGGTTTGCAAGGGATTCTGGGTAACAGAACCTGATGAGAACCAGTCTAGCCACCCCATCCTGGATTCCCCTGGGTGTCTACCTTTCAAAAATGTATAGGTTTGCTAGGTTTCCCTAAGTGCCGGCAGAGCTAGGGTTAAAAAACTACAGCTAGGCACTTTGCAAAAAAGGGTCATTTTTCACTGTGAAAATGTGGTGTGTCCACGTTGCGTTTTGCGCTGCTTCCTGTCGCGGTCACTAGGCCTACCCACACAAATGAGGTACCATTTTTTTGGGAAGACCTTGGGGAAAGCGGGGTGGGTGGAATTTTGTGGATCCACGCAGATTCCAGAACTTTCCACCACAGAAAAGTGAGGAAAATGTGTTTTGTTTGCCAATTTTTAAGGTTTGCAAGGGATTCTTGGTAACAGAACCTGGTGAGAGCCAGTCAAGTCACCCCATCCTGGATTCCCCTGGCTGTCTACTTTTCAAAAATGTATAGGTTTGCTAGGTTTCCCTAAGTGCCGGCAGCGCTAGGGTTCAAAAACTACAGCTAGGCACTTTGCAAAAAAAGGGTCATTTTTCACTGTGAAAATGTGGTGTGTCCACGTTGCGTTTTGCGCTGCTTCCTGTCGCGGGCACTAGGCCTACCCACACAAGTGAGGTACCATTTTTTTTGGAAGACCTTGGGGGACGCGGGGTGGGTGGAATTTTGTGGATCCTTGCAGATTCCAGAACTTTCCAGCACAGAAAAGTGAGGAAAATGTGTTTTTTCCCCCACATTTTTAAGGTTTGCAAGGGATTCTGGGTAACAGAACCTGGTGAGAGCCAGTCAAGTCACCCCATCCTGGATTCCCCTGGGTGTCTACTTTTCAAAAATGTATAGGTTTGCTAAGTTTCCCTAAGTGCCGGCAGAGCTAGGGTTGAAAAACTACAGCTAGGCACTTTGCAAAAAAAGGGTCATTTTTCACTGTGAAAATGTGGTGCGTCCACATCGCGTTTTGCGCTGCTTCCTG
This sequence comes from Calotriton arnoldi, assembly GCA_963921515.1. Taxonomy (NCBI): domain Eukaryota; kingdom Metazoa; phylum Chordata; class Amphibia; order Caudata; family Salamandridae; genus Calotriton; species Calotriton arnoldi. The sequence continues at coordinate 945,665 of CAWUFW010007220.1, forward strand.
TCGCGGGCACTAGGCCTACCCACACAAGTGAGGTCCCATTTTTTCGGAAGACCTTGGGGAACGCGGGGTGAGTGGAATTTTGTGGATCCACGCAGATTCCAGAACTTTCCACCACAGAAAAGTGAGGAAAATGCGTTTTTTTTGCCAATTTTTTAGGTTTGCAAGGGATTCTGGGTACAGAACCTGGTGAGAGCCAGTCAAGTCACCCCATCCTCGATTCCCCTGGGTGTATACTTTTCAAAAATGTATAGGTTTGCTAGGTTTCCTAAGTGCCGGCAGAGCTAGGGTTAAAAAACTACAGCTAGGCACTTTGCAAAAATAGGGTCATTTTTCACTGTGAAAATGTGGTGCGTCCACGTTGCGTTTTGCGCTGCTTCCTGTCGCGGGCACTAGGCCTACCCACACAAGTGAGGTACCATTGTTTTCGGAAGACCTTGGGGAACGCGGGGTGGGTGGAGTTTTGTGGATCCACGCAGATTTCAGAACTTTCTACCACAGAAAAGTGAGGAAAATGTCTTTTTTTTGCCAATTTTTTAGGTTTGCAAGGGATTCTGGGTAACAGAACCTGGTGAGAGCCAGTCAAGTCACCCCATCCTGGATTCCCCTGGGTGTCTACTTTTCAAAAATGTATAGGTTTGCTAGGTTTCCCAAAGTGCCGGCAGAGCTAGGGTTCAAAAACTACAGCTAGGCACTTTGCAAAAAAGGGTCATTTTTCACTGTGAAAATGTGGTGTGTCCACGTTGCGTTTTGCGATGCTTCCTGTCGCGGTCACTAGGCCTACCCACACCAATGCGGTACCATTTTTTTGGGAAGACCTTGGGGAAAGCGGGGTGGGTGGAATTTTGTGGATCCACGCAGATTCCAGAACTTTCCACCACAGAAAAGTGAGGAAAATGTGTTTTGTTTGCCAATTTTTAAGGTTTGCAAGGGATTCTTGGTAACAGAACCTGGTGAGAGCCAGTCAAGTCACCCCATCCTGGATTCCCCTGGGTGTCTACTTTTCAAAAATGTATAGGTTTGCTAGGTTTCCCAAAGTGCCGGCAGAGCTAGGGTTCAAAAACTACAGCTAGGCACTTTGCAAAAAAAGGGTCATTTTTCACTGTGAAAATGTGGTGTGTCCACGTTGCGTTTTGCGCTGCTTCCTGTCGCGGGCACTAGGACTACCCACACAAGTGAGGTACCATTTTTTTGGAAGACCTTGGGGAACGCGGGGTGGGTGGAATTTTGTGGATCCTTGCAGATTCCAGAACTTTCCACCAAAGAAAAGTGAGGAAAATGGTTTTTTTGCCAATTTTTAAGGTTTGCAAGGGATTCTGGGTAACAGAACCTGGTGAGAACCAGTCAAGTCACCCCATCCTGGATTCCCTGGGTGTCTACTTTTCAAAAATGTATAGGTTTGCTAGGTTTCCCTAAGTGCCGGCAGAGCTAGGGTTCAAAAACTACAGCTAGGCACTTTGCAAAAAAAGGGTCATTTTTCACTGTGAAAATGTGGTGCGTCCACGTTGCGTTTTGCGCTGCTTCCTGTCGCGGGCACTAGGCCTACCCACACAAGTGAGGTACCATTTTTTTCGGAAGACCTTGGGGAACGCGGGGTGGGTGGAATTTTGTGGATCCACGCAGATTCCAGAACTTTCTACCACAGAAAAGTGAGGAAAATGTCTTTTTTTTGCCAATTTTTTAGGTTTGCAAGGGATTCTGGGTAACAGAACCTGGTGAGAGCCAGTCAAGTCACCCCATCCTGGATTCCCCTGGGTGTCTATTTTTCAAAAATGTATAGGTTTTCTAGGTTTCCCTAAGTGCCGGCAGAGCTACAGCTAGGCACTTTGCAAAAAAAGGGTCATTTTTCACTGTGAAAATGTGGTGTGTCCACGTTGCGTTTTGCGCTGCTTCCTGTCGTGGGCACTAGGCCTACCCACACAAGTGAGGTACCATTTTTTTTGGAAGACCTTGGGGAACGCAGGGTGGGTGGAATTTTGTGGATCCTTGCAGATTCCAGAACTTTCCACCACAGAAAAGTGAGGAAAATGTGTTTTTTTCGCCAATTTTTAAGGTTTGCAAGGGATTCTGGGTAACAGAACCTGATGAGAACCAGTCTAGCCACCCCATCCTGGATTCCCCTGGGTGTCTACCTTTCAAAAATGTATAGGTTTGCTAGGTTTCCCTAAGTGCCGGCAGAGCTAGGGTTAAAAAACTACAGCTAGGCACTTTGCAAAAAAAGGGTCATTTTTCACTGTGAAAATGTGGTGCGTCCACGTTGCGTTTTGCGCTGCTTCCTGTCGCGGGCACTAGGCCTACCCACACAAGTGAGGTACCATTTTTTTCGGAAGACCTTGGGGAACGCGGGGTGGGTGGAATTTTGTGGATCCACGCAGATTCCAGAACTTTCCACCACAGAAAAGTGAGGAAAATGTGTTTTGTTTGCCAATTTTTAAGGTTTGCAAGGGATTCTTGGTAACAGAACCTGGTGAGAGCCAGTCAAGTCACCCCATCCTGGATTCCCCTGGCTGTCTACTTTTCAAAAATGTATAGGTTTGCTAGGTTTCCCTAAGTGCCGGCAGCGCTAGGGTTCAAAAACTACAGCTAGGCACTTTGCAAAAAAAGGGTCATTTTTCACTGTGAAAATGTGGTGTGTCCACGTTGCGTTTTGCGCTGCTTCCTGTCGCGGGCACTAGGCCTACCCACACAAGTGAGGTACCATTTTTTTGGAAGACCTTGGGGGACGCGGGGTGGGTGGAATTTTGTGGATCCTTGCAGATTCCAGAACTTTCCAGCACAGAAAAGTGAGGAAAATGTGTTTTTTCCCCCACATTTTTAAGGTTTGCAAGGGATTCTGGGTAACAGAACCTGGTGAGAGCCAGTCAAGTCACCCCATCCTGGATTCCCCTGGGTGTCTACTTTTCAAAAATGTATAGGTTTGCTAAGTTTCCCTAAGTGCCGGCAGAGCTAGGGTTGAAAAACTACAGCTAGGCACTTTGCAAAAAAAGGGTCATTTTTCACTGTGAAAATGTGGTGCGTCCACATCGCGTTTTGCGCTGCTTCCTGTCGCGGGCACTAGGCCTACCCACACAAGTGAGGTCCCATTTTTTTCGGAAGACCTTGGGGAACGCGGGGTGAGTGGAATTTTGTGGATCCACGCAGATTCCAGAACTTTCCACCACAGAAAAGTGAGGAAAATGCGTTTTTTTTGCCAATTTTTTAGGTTTGCAAGGGATTCTGGGTACAGAACCTGGTGAGAGCCAGTCAAGTCACCCCATCCTCGATTCCCCTGGGTGTATACTTTTCAAAAATGTATAGGTTTGCTAGGTTTCCCTAAGTGCCGGCAGAGCTAGGGTTAAAAAACTACAGCTAGGCACTTTGCAAAAATAGGGTCATTTTTCACTGTGAAAATGTGGTGCGTCCACGTTGCGTTTTGCGCTGCTTCCTGTCGCGGGCACTAGGCCTACCCACACAAGTGAGGTACCATTGTTTTCGGAAGACCTTGGGGAACGCGGGGTGGGTGGAGTTTTGTGGATCCACGCAGATTCCAGAACTTTCTACCACAGAAAACTGAGGAAAATGTGGTTTGTTTGCCAATTTTTTAGGTTTGCAAGGGATTCTGGGTAACAGAACCTGGTGAGAGCCAGTCAAGTCACCCCATCCTGGATTCCCCTGGGTGTCTAGTTTTCAAAAATGTATAGGTTTGCTAGGTTTCCCTAAGTGCCCGCAGAGCTAGGGTTAAAAACTACAGCTAGGCACTTTGCAAAAAAGGGTAATTTTTCATTGTGAAAATGTGGTACGTCCACGTTGCATTTTGAGCCATTTCCTGTTGTGGGCACAAGGCCTACCCACACAAGTGTGGTACCATTTTTATCGGGAGACTTAGGGTAACACAGAATTGTAGAGCAACTGTTATTACCTATTGACTTTCGATGCATTTCTGCCTTCCAAATGAAAGACAATGTGTAAAAAATAAGTCATTTTGAAAAATGACCTATAATTCTCATGCTAGTATGGGTACTCCCAAATTCGGAAATGTGCAAATATCTACTGTTTCTAAAATCTACATTTTGTTCCCATTTCAGAAATACATAGGTGTCTTTCATAACAATTTTTCCATGTATACATTTTCCCAAAATAATTGCTATATACCCGGTACATAATAAAAAACCATTGCAAGATGCTGCTCAGTTATTGGCTCTGGGTTCGTCGGGTTCTTGGTGAACCTACAAGTCCTATATATCCCCACAACCAGAAAGGTCCAGCGGATATAACGGTATATTTCTTTCAAATAGCTGTCATAATTAGAGGAAGTTACAGGTGAAAACGTTAACACAAATGGCTGTTTTTTTCAACTAATTTTCAATTTTTCCTTCATTTAACTGTTAGTTTCTATAAGGAAAACTTTAAGGATCTACACAAATGACCCCTTGCTGAATTCAGAATTTTGTCTACTTTTCAGAAATGTATGGCTTTCCAGGATCCATTATTGGTTTCATACCCATTTCTACCATTAACTGGAAGGAGGTTGAAAGCACAAAAAATAGCAAAAATAGGCTATGTCCCAGAAAAATGCCAAAAGTGTGTAAAAAGTTGGTTTTCTGACAAAAGTCTGCTTGTCCCTGAAAGCTGGGAAGATGGTGATTTCAGCACCACAACCCCTTTTTGATGCCATTTGCAGGGAAAAAACAAGACGCTTTCATCTGTAGCCCTTTTTTCGCATTTTTCCCCCAAAAAACAAAATGTTGCTGTATTTTGGCTAATTTCTGGGTCCCCTCCAGGGGAATCCACAAACCCTGGGTACCTTTACAATCCCCATGATGTTAGAAAAAAAGGACGCAAATTTGGCGTGGATACCTTATGTGGTCAAAAAGTTACAGGGGCCTAAGCGCGCACTACCCCAAATAGCCAAAAAAAGGCTTAGCACAGGGGGGGAAAAGGCCTAGCAGCGAAGGGCTTAAAAAAGTCAAAACAAATGAGCACCCTCTTGTTGGTTGTAGGTATTAATTGGAATACGCATAATCAGGTCAATGATTGCCCGAGAGCAGCTTAAAAAAGAGTGATTGAGGAAGGTTTATCAAACTTGTTGCAAACTGTAAAGGAATTCGACCTGTGTCACTGTAAAACAACGTCTTTCTTTGTTTCAAACCATGTATGTGGTATGTTTGCAGTTCCTGCGCGATTGCAAAATTTCCTTTGACGGATTATTTTTTTACCTTTCTAAACATTACAATAAAATATTATCTGGTCAAACAAGGTAAAAGTAGTTCCTTGTGAGTGAAACCATAATTGAGTCTCTACACCAGCCGTTGTAAGGCAATTATAACGCGAGTTAGCCTGTTTCTAATTCTGTTCATCACACAATGTCGGTGACGCCCACGCCTGATCTAATTAATATTTTCCGTTTAGTTTGTGATTGTGATGCAGTAGATATTGCCATGTTTAGGCACGGGGCTTTAATTAAGCATCCTTGTGCACGTGCTTTGTAACGCTGGGCTTTTCGGAGCAATCATCGAGGCTTGCATACTTCTTCATAGTAATTGGCTGTGTGTGAAAACAACTCAATCTGCAGTGGGGATTTATAAAAACTCCTTTAATCTAACATGTTGTAAAGGCAACAGACCAGTAGGACAGCAGGTGTAGTTTCCAAAGAAAGCTGTCGTAAATAAACGTTACATAACCCGAAGCATTAAAAACAGTGGGGCATATTAGCAAGACCGGCGATAAAATTATCGCCGTTTTAGCGGCAGGAAACTGCCGCTAAAACGGCGATAATGGGCTTGCTAATATGCGTTATAGAATTCCAATAGAAGCCCAGGTTAGATGTCCTGCACATCTAACCTGGGCTTCTATTGAATTCTATAACGCATATTAGCAAGCCCATTATCGCCGTTTTAACGGCAGTTTCCTGCCGCTAAAACGGCGATAATTTTATCGCCGGTCTTGCTAATATGCCACAGTATTACCAGAGGATTAGATGCGGCGCGTTGTTATTGTCTGACCGCAGTTGGCTTTCAGTAGCATCTGCCTGGTGATGTGTGAGCTATTTTGTTGCCATGGGAATAGAAGGATTTGACCTGGTGTCGGAGTAGCCAATCAGATCGAGTCAATCGGTTACTATTTGATTGGGCAGTTTATCCTCAGCACCAAAGACAATAGAGGATTTCACAGACTGCTTATCCGCACGGGGGCGCTAGCACCCACTAGTCCTGCTGGGTTAAACAGCACTCGTGCTGCGATGTGACTAATACGGCTAGGTAGCGACGCTAGACAGCTTGGCCCTTCTTGTATGGCACATTCGTGCGCGTTGAGACCTTTAATTCATCCGGTATTGCGCATGTTAAGGGTGAAACGTGCAGCCTTTATTGCTGCTCGCGTGCTGCTTCAAAGCGGCAAAAGTTAGTTTTAACTACCAGACCATTTGACTCAGATGAGAAGTGGAAAAAAAAAATTCACCGGGGAACCAAAAAATTAGATGGGGGCCATAAAAAAGATTTAGTCGTTGGAAGTGGTGATGGTTTAATGATGGGCAGTGAGTGACCCGAGTAAGAGAAGAGAGAAAGTGACAGTCAGTTGTGATGTCTGTGCATCATATTATATTTTAGTGCACTTCCTTTATATACATAAGTTAGAATGTTGCTTTGTGCTTGTCAGTATATTCTGTGTACTACTTGTTATAGAATGTTTGGGCCAGGGATTGCTTTGGCTCTACTGGCAGTTGGAGCCACCACCTTGAGCCCTCTAAACCTGCATACATATGTGTCCTGTTTACTACAATAAATCTGTACAAGGATTGAAGACTCCTCGTCTAATTGAATGACTGGGTTGTCCAGTCATTCAATTAGACGAGGAGTCTTCAATCCTTGTACAGATTTGACTATACATATAGTCTGCAGTGCACGTGCATCATTTTATAAACTCTGGGGCATATGTACAAGCCCCTATCGCAACCACAACGTCACTTTTTCCGACGTTGTGGTGGCGATAGGGGCTTAGCCGTATTTACTAGGCAGCGTTAAGCCACTTAACGTGGCTTAACGCTGCCTTGTAAATAAGGCCCCCTTTCACGCTATGGTTAGCGTGAAAGGGGTGGGCAGTGGGTGTTGCGGTGGGCGTTCCACCGCAACACCCATTGATTTTGACGCTGCCCCCTATGTACAAGGCCAGCGTACATAGGAGGCAGCGCCAAAATTAAGACCAGGGAAACCTGGTCTTAAGTTGGCGAAACGAGGAGAAATGCATTTTTTCTCCCTTTTTTGCTTTTTCCACGTGTGCTGCCTTGTGCAGCACACATGGAAAATGCAAACGGCCATGGATTGTTTATGCACAGGAAGGTCACCCTTACTGTATATAAACAATCTTTAAAAAAACGTTATGTTGTGACTTTCATGTGTGCTGCATGAAGCAACACACATAAAAGTGACAAAATGGCATTTTAGGATTGTCTATGTGCAGGAAGGGACACCTTCCTACACATAAATATTCCTCCCCTGCACACAGACACCCTTGCACCATGGTGCAAGGGTGCCTGGGTTGGCTCTACACTTCTAAGTGTAGCGCCAGCGCAGGGGGAAATGCAGGGCTGCATCATATCCTTGTAAATATGGTGCAGCCTTGCGTTTCTGAAGTGGCGGAGTGAGGCATTAAGCCATGAAGGCTAACGCATCACTCCGCCACTTCCTCATACATATGCCCCTCTGACTGTAAAGAAATTGAGATGGAAAAGGTTGGTGAAGCTTATCTACCTGACTTAAAGCTCACTGAGTGCCTTTTGAATTTGAATTAGCATCGCACCTGAACGCACCTGCTGTAGAGATCTGCGTGTATCAAGCAAAGCGTCATCGGACAGTACAGGTAACATTGGTCAGGTGGATAATAAACTTGCTGGAGAGATCTGTTTGTAATCTCTGATCACAGGCTTGAATCATCTTGAAATGGCTGAAAATGTTTTACGTGTTTGCTGTGGAGCATTGTATGTAACCAAAGGTTTCAGATTGCCATTCTATGTAAGATAGCTCAATGAATTCATGTGTTTACCTAAGAGATCCTTTCTAGCCTGTAATCACACGTTACAATGAAGGTAATGCACAGTTGGCTGTACATGGCTGCCTACAACCTGCAAGGCGTACACTTGAATCCTTGCAGATTTAAACTGGTTTTTTTTGGTTAATAAAGGACTTCTCCTGAAGCTGATGGGCAACGAGTATGCACAGTCCAAATCTATAGTGCAGGTTTTTCTGCAGAAAACTATGCAGATTTTGGAAATGTTGCTCATTTTCCAAAAATTTTTAATATGGAAAATGACCTGCACATTTGAAATTTCTGCCTGAATTTCTAAGCAGAGAGAACTCTTGTTGAACTACCAGAGAGGAGAGGGATGAATGACTAGGTTCAAAGAGGCAAATCCAGAGTGGGAACCATTGCCATAAACTGGCAATATTCAGCTGTCTAGTCTGTAGTAGGCTGAGCTGTAGTAGTGTAGTAAATATGTCTTTGGCTATAACGCAAGCCATGAAATTGTCATTCTCTCTGCCTTTTTGTTTAGCATAATTTGGGTGCAGTGGTCCCTCAGTCCCGGTGTCACTGCAGAATTGCTACGTCCCTGGCATGTACATAATCATTCTTTTCCTGGAAACCTGCCAGCTCAACTCATAGATCTACTCTGTGATTGCAATCTCCTATGACTGAATGGATTATGCACATGTGATAGTACAGATACCTTGGTATCAGGATTCAGAAAGGCTGCTGGGGATGTGTCGGGGAGATGTGTGCAGGAAGCCGAAACATCAACCTCAACTTACAAACTGTAGCTGTAGAGAGATGTGCATAGGAGTACACAGACCCAATCCATTTATGATTAGGTTGTTTTCTAAACATTCTGAAAAGTTGAGAATAAATACAGGGAGTGCAGTTGGATGTACTTGTATTTTTGGAAGCATTAATAGGATGTTGCAACCTCGGTTAAGCCTATTTTACCTTTTTCCCGAACAGATATTTGAAATATTTCCTGTAGTTTGACATATTTTTCCAGAGATTTTGACTGTTTATAGTTTTTGGCATCTAGAAGAGGGAGCTGGCTGAAAGATTAGAGAAAAAAGTAAATGTATTTGCATGCCCTCTTGTGACTGAGTGAGGGTGGCATGATTACGTGTCTCTCAAGCCCTTTCCAAAATTGAGATACACTTGTAAAGAGAGAGCGAGCGGGAAGATTTGAATTCTTCACAGATCCATGCCATTTTGCCAAGCTTGACAGTTTGCTATGCCTTCAATCAGCATGGATCCCCTTATGAATCCCTTGCAAGCAACGGCACAAGCCATTAACAAAATTTAAGATGACCGTGATACTGCGAGATAGGAACTGCCTATTTACTTACACGCATAAATCAGTTAGTGGCATCTGCAAGAGCTACCGCTGGCCAGTCAACTTTGATGAGCATGGTGATCCCCAGCTAGGGCTTCGTCTGGGAGTGGGTCCCCTGTGGTTTTTGATGGTACCCTACCTACTTACGCTTAGGCATTTCTAGCACCTCTGGAAAAAATATTTGGTATATTCACTAATATTCCAGCCATTCATAGCTTAATGACTACTACATTTCCATTCACATCTCTCCTTTAATATTTCAACCAGTCTTAGCCTAATGCATTCTACATTTTCTCTCACAGCCTCATCAATTCTCCACTGATACATCCATAGTGGCTTTACTGCTATTCTGCTTAACCATAGACATGAAGAGATGGGCCCCACCGCTTATTATCTATCAGAAACCTTGGCTATCCGATTAGCTTCAGTTCCTGACATGGAAAATAACAGATCAGACAGGATGTCATGTAGAAAAGACACAATTCAACCATATCAATGCTCCTGCTTTCTTGGTTGTACTTGGACACTCTTGGTTGAGATCACTCAAACCATCGATATACTAGTGCATCCACTCTATTATCTTCTCCTCTTTGGTAACAAACATAACTGTTGTGTAAGATCTAATAACAACAAAATGAAATAATTGTATGCTTGTCCCTCGAAATGCAGATTAAGGGCCTGATTTAGATCTTGGTGGGTGGGTTACTCCATCACAACGTTGACGGATATCCCGCCGGCCGAAATATGAATCCCACATGATATAGTGGGATTTATATTTCGGCGGACGGGATATCCGTCACCGTTGTGACGGCGTAACCCATCCGCCAAGATCTAAATCAGGCCATAATACTTAGACTCACTCACACATAGAAGTAGGAGCAGAAGAGGGGGCAACCTTCCTACAGCCCATGAAGAAATCCTAGATGTACTTGGAAACAAAGGAGCGGAGATGTTACTCCCTCATAGAGATTATGATTGCTCAGTTAATCTCATTTTGGGTATATAATTGGTGTTCATGTTAGGGTTTAGGGGCTGAATAACGTGTGAATGGGAACTTCAGGTCAGGGATCACTTGAGGATAAATAGTGGGAGAGGCTGTTAACCACATTACACTGAAGTCTCTTTGCCTGGCAGTTATTTGTAGGTTTATTGGCTCTCAGCTCCGCATAGTTCCTCCACCTGATCTTGCATCCCTCACCGTTGTTATGCTTTCTCTGTTCCCTCAAGTAGTCCTTACCCAGATTACTTTCTTTAGCTTTCCCTGTTTGCTTTATCACCTTGTGGCTACAGCATGACCACATGCTGCTGATCTCCAATGCCTGAACGTCCTGGGGAGAAATGCAGGTATCCAGGTTGATTGCACCATCTTCCAGGATTTGGGTAAGCTTGGGGACTTTGTTGATGTCAGACCGCACTCTTATGACAAACTTAAATACTACTTGCTTAAAGACCTCGAACCTTTTTGAGCTTATTTAACCTTTGCTCCATACAACAACTAAGAGCAAATCCTAGAGCAGATGCTCCTCCATTCTGGGTTTTGTCAATATTGACCTGCTACGGCGATCGCTCCTTTGTCTTCACTCCCTCTTCCCATTCCTTCTCTTCTGAGCAATTCAAGTGGTCAATACAACCAGAGGGAGTTGTGGACAGCCGGGACTCTCAGTGAATGCATGTCTTCTGACACCTGAACCCACTAATGTAAAAAAAAGTCAAAGATATATAGGAGTTGTTAATTTTTCAGACATCATATACATGATTTTTATCTATCATTTGCCCCATTACTCAATTAATGAAGAAGAGGCAGGTGTTTTGATGGAGAGAGGAGATAGATCAAGTCATCATAACTTTAAAAAGACCATTTTAACTGTGCACTGATCATGAGGCACCCAGATTTATAGTTACATTTTACTGTGGAAACTAATGTTTCATCCAAGGCTATCGAGCTGTTCTGTTCCAGCAGAATCCTCAAATTGAGGCTCTCCATCCTCTTGCCTTCTGTTCCAGAACCATGTGAAGTATCTATAAAAATTACGCCATTTACAAACCCTTGAAGCGTTTTAAACTGGAAACATTATCTTGAGTATCACAGTTTGAATGGACCATACAACCTATTGTATTTGTCCTCAATGAATTGTGCTAAAGCAAGACTTAGTCAGTGGTCATTGTTCTTTTCTCATTTCAACTATCATGTGACACATAGATCAAAACTGACATGTAAAAGTCAATTCCTTGTCCAGACCAATGTAAAAAGCAAACACGCTATCCACCTAGGATCTCAGCATGGCACTATGTGCACCTCCTGTGGATATAGATACAATCTTCCTCGTGAAAGTTTAGCAAGGCCAACAACAGAGGGATCTGGATTCCCAGATACAACAAGAAGCAAGAAAGGAGCATTGCTCTTCCATAAACAAGCATTATATCTTCCTGTAGAGATCAGTCTTAAGCTTGTGTTGTAACTTCTTGTTTGAAGATTTTCCGAGACAGCAAAAGTTGAAAGACTTAGTAACTCACTGTTTTGGTGGCCAATGCCCTCATAATGATTTAACGATCATATTGCCCAACAGCTACTTGTGCCCAAGCTAAAATCTCTCATACTTGATAGGCAGAGTTATTGCAACCAATTATAATTAATCAGCAGCCTTAGTTCATGATAGCTACACTTCCACATCATATGGCTATACCCCTTTCTTAGTGGTAGTGGACTACTTCACCAAGGTAGACCTCCTTATCTCACTGAAGAAATTACCCACAACCACAGAACTTGCATAAATCTTTCTTGAACTTATTAATATGACTCCATGAACGTTTGGTGAACCATCACTGACTGCGGATCTCAGTTCATAGCCAATGTGTGGAGAGAATTGAAAAGAAAATTGGTACAGTATACTATGAGTCCTTCAGTTGTCACCCCAAACCAATGGACAAACAGAAAGATTGAATCTAATCATGGAATAAATCCTTAGATGTTTCCCAATGAATCATCCCACAGACTGCAGGAAATTGGTCCCGCTGGCAGAATTTGCCTATAACTACGTGTTACACAGGTCCATGGGCACTTGTCCATTTGACTGAACCATTTGATTCCATTTTTATATGCTGCTTTGAAGCATCACCCCATCAGAAGTAACTTAATTGTTGTGCTGCCTTAGAATTACCACCCTCAGTGTCCCAACACTTTATGCCAAGACAGATTACAAGAAATTTGGTGATGTCCTCCATCAGCCAGCCCCTCCTTACAAGTCAGATTATTGGGTATGGCTCTCCACATAATATCTTTCAATATCAGGGCTTCGGCCAAAGTTTGTTCCTAAATTTGTGGGTCCTTCCCAAGTAACTGCAGTACAGTTACACAACAACTAGTGAATCCACCAAATGGTGCACATATCTCATGTGAAACTTTCTGCATTCTTAAGGGGTAGCCATCCTCCTTCCACTTAAGTTGATGGCTCTACAGAATATGTTAGGTCTATCCTTGACTCCAGAATACGTGATAGACAACAACAGTAGCTCATTGAATGGAACACTTGTGATGTGTCTGAACACTCTTTGGAGTCTGTCTGGTTTGTTTATGCTCCTCAACTGGTTAGGGCATTTCCTTTCCAGTACCCTGACAAGCTGAGATTCCCATATAATTTACAGGAGGAGAAGGGGCACTACTGTCAGGATTCAGGGGCATGCCCATGCGGGATAAAGCATCACTAACCCCCATACCACCAGAGAACAGACACAGGCACAGATTGGAATTAAATGAAGCATACCCAACTGCATTGTCCTTATCCACATTTACACACAGGCAAATTTTGTAGGCAAACACATTGGAAAGCAGGGCAATGGAAGTAAGGACGATAAACACACTAACTGAGCATGACCGACTTACCTTTGGGGTTTGAATTCACCATCGTTATAAAACAAGGAGGGCAAGTACCAAATCCCCTTGCCTCGTATAGGAAGTTGCCTGGCAATGTTTCTTTCACTCGTAGTTCTGATGTACTCTTTATTTTGTTCATAACCCAGTTGTCCATCCCTCCACACTCGTATTTTCCTATCTCTCGTTTCCCTGGGTTCCACTGTCAGAGAGTAGGCAGTGATCTCTGTACATGTATATTTGTGTTTCCCATCTAGCATTCGTCACTGTGACTTTCACCACTCCCTGGTCTTCAGGGGCCCTCAGCCAGTTTCAGAGTTGGGGCAGGAAGGTTTGACAGCTCATCCCATCCAGGAGACAGAGGGGCCGATTCCGATGTCGGCCGGTAGTGCTCCGAATCGGATTCGGATTTACCGGATCCGATTCGGAGCCCTGTTTCCCGACCGAATCGTACGCGGGTCCGGCCGAGCGAGTACGATGCAGGCACCCGCGAAATCTCCGACCGACTCGAACGTGGCTTCAACACGCTCCGACCGACTCGCATGGACACGACTCGCACCGCGCTATGGAGACGTATCCCGGCCGGGTGAGTACGATGCGCGCCGCGAGCAGTCCGACCGACTCGCGCCGTCCGGCTCGAAAAAGCTGTCGGAGCCGGACTTTGGGGGTCCGCGTCGGACCCCCCTGTACGCGTAGGCGCGCGAGTCGCACACAGGGGGGACCCATGGGTCCCCCCTACCTGTGCATGTACGCCGCGATGCGCATGGACGCGTACCTGCTGTAGGGGGCGCCCTTGTCCGCCTCGCACCCATTGAGTCAATGGGAGCCCGCGTACGCGTTGTACGACAGGCTCCCATTGACTTCAATGGGAGTCCGACCGACTCGAGTCCGATGGCATGCGTGCGCATCGTACTCGTTCGGTCGGACTGCCAGAGTCCGATTCGGTCGGAAATCTCTCCGGGTCCGGCTCGGTCGGAGAGATTTCCGGCCCGAATCGGAATCGGCCCCAGAGTGTGTGATCAATGTGTAGGTAGACCCTGTTAAGGAAACACATAGTACAGATGGTGGCTTCTGTGTCTTGGTCCCTTCATCTTTTTCCCTTTATCTCTGTATTTGACTTTTTTTATATATCAGAACAAATTCACAGAACAAGCTGTATGATAGGGATTCTGGAAGGACCCATGTCCTCTTTTGAAGATTGATGCTTGACCGTTAATTAAAAGGTGGAGAAGGTCGGTTTGAAGGCGAGTTAGGGCGGGTAGGAGCAAAAGACGATTGCAGTATATTGAGGAATCACTGGGCACATGGCACTAATGTCATACAATTGATGTACCAGGGCACATGATGTCATTGCTTTGCCTGTGCCCAGCATTGCATTGCCTTGCATATGATGTGATGTACCACAGGGTTAAAAAAGGGCACATTATTGTTTTGGGCAAGCTACACAATATGTTTATTATCTGAACATGACAAGATGGTATTATTGCTCAAATTAGTGCCTTTAGCTCATATGAGATTTAGCTGTTATTTCATGGGTCATGTGAAACACTTTTGGATTTATATTGCTAGCTAAATTAACTATAGCTATATTTAACTGCTGCCTGAGCCTTGAACCTTCCTCACATATGGGAATATCTGGGTACAAGATAGAATTGAGTCAGACTGCGGTGGCATACCTAGGCACATGATGACAAAACCTGCCACATGTTGGGGTACTTCAACATTATGGCCCTGATTTCTATATGTTGGGGCCACCCAAGGACATGAGGGTAATGCACGTAAAATTGAATACCTTAATTTGTAGATAAAATTAGATAACATACTGAATTGAATTTGTAAAAATACAGAAAATAAGCTGGTAATTGGAAACAGATTGGTGATTCACTTAAATGCCAACAAGTACATAAATATTAACATGCTATAAGAAAATGATAAACTAATGCTTGTGGAAAAAATTAAGAACACATTTAGAGTTTGGTAGGCAGAGTAAAGGCCATTAGGGTGATGAACGGCTTTATGTCCACCACTCTGCCTTTACTACGCCTACCAAATTTAGAGTTCACTACCGTTCTACGGTGAACTCGATGGGTTTGTATGAACCGCCATTTAAATGGCTTTATATGCCACCATGGCGGTTCATGTAAAGCCATTTAAATGTTTGGTGTAAGTCTGTCTTTGGTGCCAGATGCATACACCAAACTTTTAAAAGTTTTTACTTTTCCATAGGCAAATTCCCATAGCGGTGGTGAAGTTTGTTTTCGGAAAAGTAAAATCAAATGTTTACTGTCCCTCACTGCCAGTATATTCCTTCTGATGGCGTAAACCTGGCGGTCCACCTGACTCAAGGTTGAGTGAATGGACCAAGAGTTTAGCCGACAGAGTACTTTGTCGCTATCACCATTGCAACAGAGTACCCTGTCCGCCAAACTGTAAATCAAGCCCTTAATACTGATTACAAATTTGTGGATAATTAGTGTATCTTCAAAAATAACATGTTGATGTTTGAACTGGATACAAAAGGTTGAATTGGTGAAAAGCACAAGCTTATATTTTGTCAAAAAACAGCACATTTAAAATCTGAATGATACATTAGCAAGAGACTGGGACACCAATTGCTGATTTCATGGCATTAGTTTCTTAGTTGTGGATTGCGCTACTTGCAGCTCTGGCTGTTATTCCATGGTTCTGTTGTGAAGAAAGCACAGCGCCACCATAAAACCGTTGTTATTACTGTTTATTAAGCACAGCAACAGGAATGTAGTCATCCCAAGCCAGCAACAAACTGATCAACCTAGAACACAGTACTTCCAAAGCCATCTAGAACACAATAAACATTCTAATACTTAAAGAGAAATCCCCCAAGAGACACCATGCAACATATCCTCTTCCCTTAACCATCCATAGAATGCACAAGGATGATGTCATGTGGAAAATGATAAGGATGAACATAAATTGAACCAAAAGTAATTATGAGTTTATACATATGATACAGGCAAAATACAAAACTAATTTACATAATCATGCATGAATACTGGTGGTCTGTGATTCCTGACACTTCTTGCCCTCACACCATTTGAATTTTCATTCAAATACTTCTAGAAGCTCACCAACCCAAGGAAACTGCCTCGACAACCTCATTGGATGGAGAACCCAATTCACTGTCAGACATGAACATGAAACCGGTACACTCCTTTTCCTCCTCTCTACACTCACTACTTTTTTTATACAATGCAACTCTTCTAATATTCCAGCTCTCCCCATTCACAAGAACAGCAAAGTACTTACGTACATCTCTAACTTTGAAAGGCCCCCCTAAACTTAATGAGACCACATCCAACCCTGCAAGATTTCACTTTGACCCAATCACCCTTCCTAAGATGCCCCAAATTGCTCCACATACACCTGTCCTTCCTTCCACCATGCAACATCCACTCCTTCATCCATGCTGGAATCAACTTGGTGCCTGGAACTCTTCCACTCATCACCTCAAATGGAATGTTATGAATGGTATCATGCTCAGTGGTTCGATATGCCCATACCATATCCACCACAAACTTCTCAACATCTTGACCATTAGCCACAGCCAACTGAATAGTGCCTTGGACCACTCTACTAGCTCTCTCCACCATACCATTGGCTTGTGGGTTGCAAAGAAAGGTACAATGGTGTTGAATCCCACAAGACTTTAAAAAAAAACCTGCATCTCATGAGATGTCAATTGAGTACTATTATCCATTATAATTATCTTGGTGTGTGTGGCAAGATGCATGTTTCCCAACAGGTTGCATCACACAGCCTAGTGGGGAACATGCACAGGCTCCCTGTCCCCGTCTGAGCGCTGAACCACAGCATTCAGACCAATCACAACACTGCATTGCAGCGTTGTCATTGGCTTAGGGGAACCAATCACAACGCTGCATGTCAGAAAATATGGTGGGGCTTGGGACCAACATTTTTGTGGGTCTCTTTTTGGTGGCTGATCAAAAGAGCAGCTTAGAATTAAAACTACATTGTCTCTGGGGAAAGAGAAAACACAGTACTTGGCGCCACGTAGTTGTTATCTACATCAAGAAGGAACTGATGGGGCCTTCTGTTTTAATATATAAAAACATGTTATAACAAGAGAACAGGGCCTCAAAATGCACAGGGCCTGGGGCCAAGAGATCTGGCTGCTCTCCAAATGAGGGCAAACACCAAATCAAATTTCAACAGCGAAAATATCTTTTTAAGTTTCAGATCAGCTTTAAGAAACAACTCAGAAAAATACAAGATTGTTAATCAGTCCTGATTAGATGTCTTATCATAAAAACACCAGGATGAAACAGAGCCCTAGATGTCATCACTGGGTATCTAATACATCATTTTCTCAAGGTTGCCTTAAACTCTCTTTGCTGATGTTTCAGTACAAACTCTGTGTGCCTCCATACATCTAGTTTCAGGCACCATGCCAAGGAATTCCTTAAAGACTATATTCTCTGCCATCACTATTTCCAAAACACTTCCCAGAAACCTAAGGGCAGCCAGCCACGAAAATGACTAATTGACGTCAGGCTAGAATTGTAAAAAGCAGTAACTACTAGGCCGAGCAGCTGATGGCCATTTCCTCAATGTAGCGTGTCACAAGTGCCTTTTGTGCTTGCCTCACTTGGTGGTAAATCACAGCCCGGTATTTCTCTTTAGTCAGCTGTTCTCACGTCAAGGAATTCCTTGAGGAGAAAAAGCAAAACAGTGTTGGCGGGATGTGTCAGGGGTCTATGTTTCTCTCAGATGGGCATTAAAAGTTGAGTCAGAAACATTCTGCAGTCTAAAAAATGTAGTCTCTTCCTCGTGAACAGCTATAATATATATATTAATAAAATAATTATGGCCTCTCTTACTGTCTATAAAAAGAAACTATATAAGAAAGTAAATAGAAATACCTTAATGTTGATTCCAGTTACTCACATCTTATCTTCTGCAGAACTAGGATCACTTTCTGTGCAAGATTTTCTTTTGCTGTTTGGATCTAAGCATTTGTGTTCACACCATAAGTATGCTTTATTCAGATTCTACTCTCAGCACAATATATGTAGTTGTTTTCGTTTAACAATAGCTCTAAACATATTCATTTGTTACAAAAATGCATAATTTAATGATGATAACGCATTGATTCATGACAAAAATTAATTGGTCAGTGGCAAATCTTTTCTGAGCATGACAACGAATTAATGGATTTTTGCGTTTTATCATATTCGAAAACCATTTTCTCAAATAAAATTATGTATGTCATCGCAGCCTTAGGGATTCGAAGGGCTACCCAAAAGATTTATCTAGTAGAAATAAACACATTGGATTCCAATTAAAGGATCTGAACTTTAACAGCCCAGTTATTACACCAAGTGGTCATGTTACTGCAACAGCTACCACACATTTCTTCGAAGCTATTAGAAAATGACCCTTGCATTACTTTGCCAAATGTTGTGATGCAAATTAATTAAGTGCAATTTGTGGACCGATGAATCTGCTTTGACCAGCTGTGAAATGGTCCTGGATTTGCCTTACCCAGAATTCCTAAAAATCCATCTGTCCCTGTTAGGAGCTGCTTCAATCTTCTTTACAAGTCCTTGGTTACGGGATCAAAGCAAGTAGTTGCCTTGTAACCCCACTTCTCTAGCTTGGGTTTACTAATGTCATATTCAACTCCCACCCCCTTGTTAGAAGACAGAAGCATGACCCCATGTGGGATATTTTGAAACAACTCTTCCTACCTTGCCTAGTAGTTGTCATCGTCATTACAACATTGCATTTCTTTCTGTAATAAGGAATCAGTGGTTGGGCTTTTTTGGCCAGTTGATATGGGGTGGTAAATTGCATGTCGATCCTTAGAAAAATGGTGTCATCAGGGCCGGCTTTAGCACTGGTGGCGCCAAGTGCGACAATCATTTTTGGCGCCCCCTCAACCCATGACCGCCTCCTCAGATTCTCTCACTACCACCGGGCAAAAGTGTCCCTCATCTCTCCAATCATAATTTATTACTAAACACAGCATCCCCGGAGGTCAGCGCCCCCCTCCACAGGTCAGCGCCCAGTGTGGCCGCACCGTGCGCACTGCCCTAAAGCCAGCCCTAGGTGCCCGCGTTGAGTCTAGAACAGCTGACCTGCTTCTGACCATCATAACATGCTCTCTACCTCATAACAACCTTAGCAGAGAACAACGTGAAACGACAAGAAACGCAGCCGTCATTTTTAAAAGTGTGGCTGGCACGATGAGTTGCTGTAGTACTATTATTTAAATGACCTCAAAGCAGGCACACTCCCACTGACATGTTTTTCAAAGTCATTTCTCAGTTACATTAATCAGACATTTTGGGCTGGTGGTAATGATTATTTAACTGCACTTATAAATGCTAGTAAACAAAGTACAAATAATCATCAAGTGAATAACTTATACTAAAGCTGGGACTAGAATACAGATCCATTTGCTTACTGCTGTAATTTGCACACACTAGAGAGAAAAATAGCAATTTAGATACATAAGAAGAAGCCAAAAGGTCCTTCATAATTTTTCAAAGCAATGCCGCCTTTCTGATCTTGGCCAATCAACAAAGGAATCAGTGCTTAATTTGTAAAGAAATAAGTGCCATGGCTCTCGTAAGGAGGCCACGGCTGCGTGCACCACACATTGTCCCTCCCAGCACTGCCAATGATAGTAACAACACAACTACTAAGCATCACACTCCTACCAATGTGACAATTCGGACTATTTCAGGCCCGAAAACAAGAATGGCTTGGGCGGCAGGGAAAAGTAATTTTAAAGTATATTGCATTAATAATTAACTTTCTAAATTTAACAGACAGCGGCACCTTGTGGCAGACTGTCACAAGCGCAGGTGTTGACAATGAAGTGGAGGAAACCACTGGCTCAAATTAAGCACTAAAAGGAATATCTGAAATCCGGGCGGTTATTTCAGTGAGACAAGGAGGACTTTGGGGTGAGTAACAGACAGAGGTTCATATCGGGGAAAAGCAGAACATTGTGTAATAGCGAGATTACTAATGTCACTGTTGGGACGGAAAATTCCTCTGCATGGTAATGGACATACACCCCTGCCATGAGTGCCCAACTATACTGATGTCAGGACCCCTAGTGCTGATTTTTGTTGTCATTGGCAAACATGGATCATGCGTGTGCGCCATGACATAAGCCTGTCTCACGGATTGCGATCTTGTTGGCCTGGGAGGAGCTTCCAAAGTGCTAAACTCATAGTGGTGGAAGGTTACTGCCTTCTCCTGCAGTCCAAGGCTCCCACTGGAGGGTGGGGGGTGTACACAGAATAGTGAACACAAGCTCACAACTCAACATGTGTGCAGCAGTAGCAATAAATGATTGTCCAGCCAAATACTCACTTTTATGAAAAAAGAGAAGTATTTTATTTTCTAACGCTATCCACAAACAATTACACAGCACTCCCATGAGGTTGGGGCTTTAATGTTTCTTTGGTGGTCCCCTGTCCCACTCACTCCTCATGTTAGCGATCATGGTTATTTCCCATTCACTATTGGTAACATCTACAGTATGCCCCACTAGTAGTCTGAGTCTCAAGGGTCCACTATGACTCTAACACAAAGTCAATAGTGTTCCAGCACTACCGCAGTAATTGTAGCAGAAAGTTCCCCGGGGGCTGACAGGCTCGAAACCAGTCTTATCCACCCCAGCAGGTGTGAAGCATTCGGAGTTCCCAAGTGCACTCCATACACAAGTCCTTGCAGCTGCAGAAGCTGAGTTCAGGTGAGCCGGCTGCACGTGGTCCCGGTAGCAGCACTAAGCAGGTGTGGGGTCTCTCACTCACAGTCGCACTCCTGAGTCGACCAGAGGCTCCATGTGACTCATCCTGCGGGGTAAGCGTTCGGTTGACTTTACAATGGGGGTGGTTACGATGATTCTGTCTGGGGTCCATCGTCTGTGTGATGGCGTGCAGGTGCTCCCACGGCGCTCTCACTTCTCTGGTGGGGGATAGAACAAATTGCAGACCCTGGTGCTCCTGGTGACCACCTCTGGCATATGGGGTCACCGCAACTCACGGTCCTTGGGCTCCGGCCCAATCAACATGGTGATATTCTCCACAGAAGCCCCTCCTGGCATACAGGGTTGATGCTTCGCTACTGCATAAGGCTATGGCCCTTACTGCACAGCAGTCTTTCCATGGCGGCACCTCCCGGCATAAAGGGTCATCATCACACTACCGCACAAGGCTACAGCAATATAGCGCAGCAGTCTTTTCCATGGTGACCCCATCTAGCATACAATGTAGCCGCCTCACTACTACACAGGGCTCTGGCCCAAACGGTACAGTACGACACATGGCTAAATTCATGGCAGTCCCCTCTTGGCATACGGAGATCGCCAACTCTGTCCTGCACACGGCAGTGACCCAATCGGTGCAGCAGCCTTCTCCTCACACCTCACAGAGGGAGACCACTCAATAGGGTTCCCAAATTAACCTCGCTCCCTCCAAGACTCTCCTCTTCCTCACAGGACACACTGATCGTGGCAAGCAGGCAGGTGCTGGTGCTTCAGACTCCAGGGTAGGTGGTCTTGTAATTCCCTAGGTTATGTCCCCTCACCCAGCAGGGAGACTAGCAGGCCTTAGCCCCCTGTCATGGTCACAGGCAGAAGTCTTGCAGAGCTTTCCCTCCTCACACAGTCCTTCCAGCTGCTTGACAGATGACAATTTTTGGGATCTCAAACTCCCCTCCTTTTAGTCCATTTCCAGACATCAAATGTGATTTAGGGCCTGGGTCTTTGAAGTTTTAGGTTGGGGTTCTGCTTCTTTTGAAATGTCCACTCTTCTCCTCCCTCTTCCTCTTGAAAAGCCGTCTTTCACAGCAAGAGTGTCCCCAAAGCCGATAGTTCCACAACACAGGTCATGGGAGAGACTAGAGTTCACACCTGGATGTCAGCTACAGTGATATGTACATCAAAAAGTTACCCCAGGTCCTCACCTCTGCTCTGTATGATTCTCTTATCAGCCCCATCTCTTTCCTGAGATGTGCCCAGGCCCCTTCCTTGTGAACTCACACTGAATCAAAGAGCACTATTCGAAGTGTACAGGGAAAGCCTTGCTCCCCCCTTCCCAGTGTATGTCCCACCCAGCTTACAGGAATGCAGCAGTACACAAATCCGCCTGGGGGGATCACTCTACCTCCTCTCCATGTTTTACCATACAGGCCTGGGTCTCCCACAATGGAACCCAGGGCCCACCATGTATTGTACCACCCACAGGCTCAGTTCATGCGTACCATATACACGCACTGCACAGTACTGTAACCTCCATGTACTGTACCACTTGTAGGAACACACACATTCATCATATGCATTTAACGTGTACACACTGTCCAGCACTGCATCTTTTATGTACTCTACCACTCAAAGACACACACATATCCCGCCTATGCATTGAACATGCACGCACTGTAACCTTCATGTATTGTACCATTCACAGGCACACACATACACCCAACCCGGCACATGCATTTAACATGCACTCATTGCACCCTTCATGTATTGTAACACTCCCAGGTACACATACACCCTGCACATGCATGTGCTCTGCAGACACTGCACAGTACCTACATCCTTCAGGTACTGTACCACTCATAGACACATGTACATCCAGCACATGCATTCACCATACATCCATTGCTCAGTGCTGCTTTATCCCTGTATTGCACGCTTCCCAGGCATACATACACCCAACGGAGATACACCACATCTGCGCACCAATTCACACCAATACCATGTAGGCCAAGGGTGAGTTAAGCACACAACAGTGGAACTTTAAAAGTGAGTGAGCCTGTAGTCCTCACTCCAGTGACACAGGTTAAAAGGACCTGTTCACTCCTATGGTATGCTGCCACCAGCGCATTTGTGTGACTTAATGGGGCTCATACCACTGGACGACAGCGGTCATGGGGACAATGCCTTTGGCAGACCAGATTGTCTATGAGCGAATGAATGATGCCCTGATTAGGTAGTTTGGGCTGAAACCAGACCAGTGCCTTCAGAGATTCTAGGACTGCAAGAGAGCGGATGGTGTTCTGTTTGGAACCTGGATTCATGGTGTATTGCATGATTGAAATGAGGGGGGTAAGAAGGATGGAGGCCAAGGACTTTTTAGTCCCATAACCAGTTGATGGCAACAGAGAGACTCAAAGAGGAGTGCTCTACCCCACTTAGAATAATACCTGTCTGATCTGATAGAAAGGGAGCCTGAGAAGTTTGCAGTGTTGGCTAAGTGGTTTGCTAGCAGGGTTCACAAAGGGTTAGAGCAGTATGGTTCTAAGCTAAAGGAGGAAACAAACACCTCCCCAGACTGCTTCTGAACTGGAGGGTAAGGGCCACGGTAATCCCCATGGGACTCGAGTAGGGCCCAGGAAACATGGGAATGGTAATGATGTGTCCTGAATGGAGCATCATGAGAATGGAAAACAGGAAAGTTCTTCCAACTCCAAAGTTGTGATGTGCTGCAAGTGCCACAAGGTGGCACCCATGTTAGCAAGCATGTTACACGTGGGTAAAGGGACCCTAGAGGGCCTGGTTCCACTCAACCTAGTAGCTATGGACATTTGGGAGAGGGACCCAGATGCTCTGAAGCTCATTCATCCTAACACAATGGGGTTTGCGCAGGAAGTTATTATCAATGGGAGAAAAGTGCCTGCCCTGAGGGATACTGGAGCCTTCCGCCTTATGGTTGAGAGGAAGAACCTTAAGCCTAAGGAAAGACTCCTTGGGACCAAGGATAGAGGCTTGGTAATCAGTGGAGAGGTCATGGATTATCCATTTGTCAGGATGAGATTGAGCTCAATGGCAGGGGGCCATGACTTATGTTGGGGTAAAGGAAAAGCAAGGTGCTGGATTTCTCTTGGGCAATGGTTTGATTGCCCTTGCTACCACAGAGTTACCTCAGTACTACCTGTCTTTTTTCTTCCATACTTACAGACATTCATGTGCATTGTTCAATTTGTATAGCCATTGCACCAGTTGGTCAGAGGACATAATCTGAGGCCCACTCCACCTGGACATTTTTATTCACAGACTATAAGCACTATTACTTGTGTGTGCCACGGAGTGACTTATTGGTTTCTTCCTATGTTAGAGAATGGTCCGTGTTTACTGTCCAGCAAGCTCCATCTATTCATTCATCCATCCACATCATACCCCACCTTCTTCTATATATATTACTTCCTAAAACCTCATGACTCTATGGTCAATTCGAATACTCATTTCCACATATCGTTAAACAACCCCCCCCTCACCTTCACTCTACATGCCACCTTCTCCCGCATGCCTTGCAAGAACTGCAGAGGGAGAGTCATTCTTCTTAACAAGTCACTCACAACGTGGCTTCTTAAAACCACCCCTTCCATACTGTTTTGAATAATTTTTCTTTTATTTCAAACACGTTTTTATTTGCATTTTAGAGAAGAACGTAACGCATTCATCAGTTTTACAGTTGGCAAGCGCCACATAGTGATATAGAAGAGGCCAACCTGAACACTGTGGCCCACATCTTAAATCAAGCATTGTTGAGTCAACACATCTTGTTGGATAAGCTCCAGGGTATCGCACATTACAGGAAATTACATGGCTAGCCACAAACGACATCAATTACACGCTTTTCTGGCGCAAGTATCGTATGGCTATGACTGTCCTGTGGCGTTATCCAAGTCGCTAAGGTGCCGGGCTGCGTGCTATCGCATCAGAGCTCATGCTTGAGAAGCAATGCCTTAACACAATATATGCGCTGCCAAGAGGCTGTAAGCCGTGTACAAACAAGAAAAGTGAAAGACCAGTAGGAAGAGAGAAGAGGTGGAGAGGGGGCTATAGAAGAAGGGAAAGGGTGTGGCGGGGGTGACGAAGGCAATGTGACAATATGCCTGGAGTAGCTCGCCTCGCGGGGGGCGCAGTGGTAGCGCCGCTATTTGATGCCTCTAGCGTCTTGTGGGGCGGTGTTGATGACAACCGCAGCTGACGGGGTGTCAAGGATCATCGGGCCTAAGTCGTATGGGGTAGGTGGGAACGCAGCGCGGGGTGGTCAGTCAGGAGGGTTCCAATATCTGTTTGGATCTGTGGTGTGTACAGAATCGTCGAAGAGGCGTAGAGCCCGCAGCTTTGGTGGCTGCAGTCTAGCATTCTCTAGGCGTCCCAGATGTTCCACAAGTGGCTTCCATAGTTTCGTAAACTGGGTGTCTCGATATTGTAGGCGCGCCGTGATCAGTTCCATTACCACTGTTTGCCACAGGCGGGTGAACCACACATTTATTGAGGGCGTTTCCGTCTTTTTCCAATAAAGGGCGATGGTCCGCTTAGCAGTTCCAAGCATATGAAGACTGAGATGCCAATCGCGGCGGGTCATAGCCCGTAGGTCCACCGGCCTGAGGCCCAGTACAATCGTGAGTGGGTTTTCAGGTAGTGGGTAGCCTAGCACCCGTTTAATGTGGCTGAGGACTTCTTTCCAGTAGGTGGTCAAGAGGGGGCACGACCACCATATGTGTATGAAATCTCCCGGTGCCCTATTGCAGCGCCAACAGAGAGGTGAGGAGTTGGGGAACATTTTATGCAATCTGAGGGGTGTATAGTACCATTGGGTCATTACCTTGTATGCGGATTCCTGCTGGGGGATGCTATGAAAAGTCTTCGGGATGTCGCGCCAAAGACGTGTCCACTGAGAGGGTGCAATGTCGGCCCCGGGAAGAGACTGGCACAGTTGTTGGTACAGGTGGGGGGTAGGGTGTGGTGAGTGTTGGATGACTTGGTATATGCGAGATATCAATCCCTTGGAGTTGTCAAATGTGCGGGCCAGCTGTTCGAACGGTGTGAAAGGCCGTGTAGCCGCCTGTGTTAGAGAGGACGCCTGTATCCAGTGCCGGAGTTGTATATATTGGAATCTCTCCTTCTCCGATAGTTGATATTCCTGCTTGCATTCGGCAAAAGTTCTGACGTTACTCCCTAAAAATAGATCTCGCACCGTTTTGCAACCCTTGTCTGTCCATTCTGCAAAATAGGGCGGGCGAAGAGCAGGGGGAAATTGCGGGTTGCGAGCAATTGGGGTGTGCGGAGACGGAAAAGAGGTGAGACCCTTGCGGACGGCCAGCCTATCCCAAATCTCAAGTACGGTCTTAGTAGGGGTCGCCATATATGCACTTCGGGAGCGTGCTTCGCGAGGGAGCCACGCGTGGTCCCAGAGAGGACGACAGGTAACCGCCCTGTCCATATGAAACCACACCTTCTCGCTCTCCCAGGCTGTCCACTCTGGTATAAAGCGGAGATGGGATGCCCAATAGTATTCTAGTAGGTTAGGGCATGCGAGCCCACCCTTATCGCGCGGGAGCATTAAGATTTTACTGGAGAATCGCGGTCGCTTCCCTCCCCATATGAATGCGACTAGCTCACGCTGTAGGCTCTGAATTTGGTGTTCCGGGATAGGCGTTGGCAGGGTCTGGAATAAATAAAGTATCTTTGGGAGGATGGACATTTTAACTGTGTTTAAGCGCCCCAGCCAGGAGAGCGGCAGGGATCTCCATGCTCGTAAGTCAGTAACGACTGCATTTTTGTACTCTTGCCAATTAGCTTGGGACCAGCTGGCCAAGTCCGGAGTCAGATTAAGTCCTAGATATCTAATAGAACTAGTAGCCCATTGGTAGGGAACAAGGGCTTGCAGGGCCGCAATGTCATCTGTCGGAATTGTGAGGTTGAGAGCCCATGATTTCGTATGGTTGATTTTAAGCCCTGAAATTTGCTCATAGGACTGCAGCAGAGTGTGTACTGCTGGCAACGAGCTAGTCGGATTAGACAGTGTGAGAAGGAGGTCGTCTGCAAATAGAGCAATCTTGTGTTCTATGCCCCCGAGGGTGAGACCATGACTATCAGGCAAGCGGCGAATCAGAATGGTGAGTGGTTCAACCACGAGGGCGAACAGTAAAGGGGACAAGGGACATCCCTGCCTAGTGCCCCTGAGGATAGAGATAGGGTGCATGAGTTGGCCATTGACTCGTACCCTGGCGAGCGGTGAGCGGTAAGGGGCCATGATGCGCGCTATCATCTGCGGACCTAGTCCTATTTTCTGCAGCACGGCCCAGAGGAACACCCAATCCACTCGATCGAATGCCTTTTCGGCGTCTAGCGAAAGTAGGCACAAGGGTATCTTCCAGTGATGCGCTTTCCCCACCAGGTGCGCACCTCGGCGCACATTATCCGCCCCTTGGCGCTGATGAATAAAACCCACCTGGTCCGGTTCGATTAGGCCTGGAAGGTGGGTGCTGAGGCGTTTAGCAAGTATTTTAGTGTAGAGTTTAAGGTCTATGTTTAATAGGGCTATGGGTCGGAAGGAGGAGCAGAGTGTGTGGTCCTTCCCAGGCTTCGGGATTAGAGCTATTTCCGCCATAGCCATATCTGTGGAAGGCCCAATCGCATCAGTAAAAGAATTGAAAAGGCGTAACATGTATGGTTGGAGTTGTGGTAAGAAGGCACGATAAAACGAGACTGGGAGCCCATCTGGGCCCGGCGTTTTGCCGAGTGGAAGTTCCTTAAGAGCGCTG
This sequence comes from Calotriton arnoldi, assembly GCA_963921515.1. NCBI lineage: Eukaryota > Metazoa > Chordata > Amphibia > Caudata > Salamandridae > Calotriton > Calotriton arnoldi. The sequence goes on from CAWUFW010007220.1 coordinate 973,447, forward strand.
GTTAGTTCCTCCAGTGTGATTGGTTCTTCCAAGAGTTGGGAATGGTATGAGCTAAGGGGTTCCCAGTCGCAGGCGTCTAAAGTAGCCGATATTTGATCAGGATTGGGCGTGTCTTTCGCGTAAAGGGATGCGTAGTAGTTTTGAAATGCTTGAAGCTTGGCGGGTTCAGTAGTGGCCCAGGTCCCGTCCCCCAATTTTAGTTTAGAAATGTGTGCTTTAGCTGCCCGTGTTCTCAGGCGACGTGCCAAGATGGTGCCCACCTTGTCCCCTCCATCGTAATAGCGCTGTCGCAATGCAAGTATAGCTAGACGCCGCTTATGAATCGCTAGTGGGCGTTCTTGGTCCATTTTCTCGAGCGTTTTGATTTCGCGTGTGAGCTTGTCCTCATATAGGTGGGCCTCTCTGGCCCTGGCAATAGCGATAGACGTGAGAGTGCCGCGTATCGTGGCCTTGAAGGCATCCCATAAAACAGGGAGGGATGTTTCCGGGAGGTCGTTGGTTGCGAAATAAGAGAGAATGGCAGCCTGTAGTTCCGCTGTGTCGACTGGGTCTCTAAGGATGTGAGGGGGAAAACGCCACCTAGTAGGTCGCCTGGGGTGAGAGAGGCGTTCATGAAGGAGTAGCTCCACATGCGCATGGTCAGAGATTGAAATATCGGACATGGTGGTTGAGAGAATGTCCTTGACTAGGGAGTGTGAGACGAAGAGGTAGTCGATTCGTGAGTAAGAGCGGTGCGCATGAGAATAGTAGGAGTAATCACGGATCTCAGGAGAGTGGTACCGCCATATATCTACCAGACCCGAGGCAGTGATACAGCTCTTTGTCGCCGCCGACATAGCCCCCACCCCATGAAATGTGCCCCCGCTGCGATCAAGGCCCGCATCCCACACTAAATTAAAGTCCCCCCCCAGGACAAGGTCCGAGTTTACCGGTACTATGTGTTCCCGCAGGAGTTTGCGCAAGAAAGAGTCCTGGCCCTGGTTGGGCGCATAGGTGTTGCAAAGTGTGAGAGTGCGATGCCCCAGCTTGACCGCCACCTTAAGGAATCTGCCCTCTGTGTCCCGGATCACTTTGGTGTCTCCCTGCTGGATGCCTGCTCTGCAGAGGATGGCTACACCCGCTGTCCTATTAAGTGCTGAGCTCCAAAATTGTAGGGGGAAGCGTGGATGAGTCATGCGTGTGGTGTCAGCCCTAAGGAGGTGCGTCTCCTGAAGAAAGACGATGTCTGGGTTTTGTAGTAACAGATATCGCCATTTCTGATGCCTCTTATTGAGGGAGTTAAGTCCCTTCACATTAAGGGTTACAAGCTTCAAACAGGGTGCCGAGGTCATGGTCGTCTAGTATCTGGTGTACGCGCGCTCCCAGGCAGGTGACTCAGGGTTTTGGACAGGGTCAAGAAACAGGGACCTAGTGAGAAGTCTCGAAGCCCCAACGTGGTGATGTTCATTGCAGGATGGAAAGGTGGGAAGAAGCATGGCTTCCAATGTAAGTCCCCCCAATTATCCAAGGGGTCCCCCCGCCGGGGAGATAGGCCAGAAATGGAAAGAAGAAAAGAGGAACAAAGATAAACAAAACAACCCGGACGGGTTGATGGCCAACATGGCCAACAGAACCTATTCCAGTCCAGGGAGGAGCCAGGCACAGTGGCACAGGCTGTCCCGGAGATGTCACTCTCCCAGAAATAGGAGTGGGGGTCGGTCATCGTGTTGCGTATCCAGTCGTTAGTTCCGGAGTGTGATCCGGAGCCGCCGTCCTGGCGTAGTATAATCATTGCGTCTCACGGGTGGTGAAAAAGAGAGTGGAGTGCCAGTTATGTGAGGGCCGGAGGCCCCCCCAGAGATGAAAAGTGTACTGCAAGTTGATCAACATCCGTAGCTTACAGTTATTTGGTGACAGGTGTTTGCGAGCCTGAGGGTGACTGACCCCCTTCTAAGGATCGTATGTGCTGGATTATGTCCTGCTTTTCTTGAGATGAGCTGCTTCGCTCTCGGGAGGGTGGCTGTCTGACATGACGGACCGTAGTCCACTGCGGCTTCAGTGGGATCCGAGCCCTCGGGGGCATGCGTGATGGACATGTCGGGGGGGTGTCAGGGATCTGGAGTAGTTGGGCCGCTTCCCTGTAGGACCTCAGTACGCGGCGCTTGGACTCCCATTGAAAGATGAGAGCAAAGGGGTGCCCCCATTGATAGCGGATGTTAAGCTCCCGGAGTTTGTCCGTGATGGGACGGAAGTCTCTGCGGCGCCGAAGTGTCGTGGGGGCCAAGTCTTGAAACAACTGGATGGGTGCGCCCCTGAACAGGATCTCAGGCTTGTCCCGAGCTGCCTTAAGGATAGCCTCCTTCTCCGTGAAGAAATGGACCCGCGTCAGGATGTCAGGCACGAGGCCTGGCCTCCCAGGAGAACCAGACACTCGGTGCGCGCGGTCCAGAACGGGTGGCGAGGTGTCATCATCTCCTCTAATGCCATGGAGTAGGTCGGCCACGAAAGTCATTATGTCAGTGCCTTCTGCCCCAAGCTGTATCCCCCGCAGGCGTATGTTGTTTCGGCGCAACCGATTTTCCAGGTCCTCCTGCTTGATCTGCAGCTCGATGTGTTGCTCCTCTAGGGTGGCTAGCCGCTGCCATAGGAGTTCCTGGTCCTCCGTATGGGTGTCCAGGGTCTTTTGAAGGTCGTCCACTCGCCCACCCAGCTCTCCTACATCTTTCCGGAGGTGTTTGACACAAGCTTGTACCTCGGTGCGCAGGGACCCTATTTCCGATTTAAGTTCCTGCATAAAACTGGTCATGAAGGATTGTGTGACCGGCTCTGATGAACCCCCGGCCGCCAGCATCGCGTCAGGCGCTGGTACTGCCCCCGGTTTGTTCCACATGGTCAGGACTGTAGTATCTTTAGGAGTTGCTGAGGGCTCCTTCCCGGGCTTTGAACGGGTCATGTTCATGGAGCAGGGGGAGCTCCCTTCCGTCAGCCGTCTATTCCCACGCGTGTTTGCGTTCACAGCTTCAAGTCTCTGGGGGTGGTGAGCAGGGGAAGACCAGGCCCAGTGGCACAGTGGCGCAGTGGTATGATGTGCTAGCTCCGGGCCCTTCTGTTAGGCGTAGATTCTAAAGGTGAGGAGGGACCAGGTTATCCCAACTGTAGTGGCCCCCCTCCGTTTATACAAGGCCAGGAGTACCCAGGAGTCCACCAGCGGGCAAGAGGTCGGCCACTAGAAGTGTATTGCAGCATGGTGGCCGCTTCTGATGATGAAGGGAGGACTAGTCGAGCCAGCGATTACCGCGCCATTGTGGGCGCGCGGAGGCTGGCGGTGCTAAACAGTGTAAGTTAGGCTCTGTACTACCCCAATGGGTAAGCAGATGGTGGTGCCCTCAGCCTCGTTGACAGAGATCCAGGTTCCTCAAGATGGCCGTCGATATGCCGTATTCCCCTATATATCGGATTCTGTGACCCGCTGCGCTGCAACTGTTCCCTGGCTCTCCACAGACGCCGATGTTAACTTCTAGGCCGGGGGCCCATGATCCCGCCGTCCGCCCAGGGTTCCCAGCTGAAGGCTCAGGAGGAGGGGAAGGCCAGCGCGCCGGGGCCCCCAGCAGGAGCAGACGCGTCGGTGGCCGGTGAGGATGCTGTGCTCTGGTACAGTATAATGCACTTTCAAGGGCCGTATAGCTGTGTGGTGGGTCCGGAGCCACTGGGGGGGTCCCGCCAAGCAAGGCAGGGGCGCCGCCGCTGGGGTAGGTCTCAGGCCCAAGCGCCCGACCGCGGAGTGCAGTCCCAAGCAGCCCAGACCATCAGCTCAGTCCCCCCCAGCGGCCGCCCCGATGCCACCCCGCTCCCGTACCTGTACAGGCGCTGCACACCCGGGCTCCTCTGTTGGCGGCTGCTTGCTGGCTTCTGTATGGGATCTGGTACTCCTCGAGGCAGCAAGATGGTGGAGGCACCCCTGTTCGCCGACGTCCGGCTCTCTTCTCAGGGACACCGGCGGGCCGATTCACAGGTCAGTAGCTCCAGAGCGTCTCCGGGCCTTGTACACGCCCCTGTAGCAGTGGGAGAGCGCAGGGCCACACCTCGATCGCCCCGGGGCCTCCGGCGTATTCTCACAGGGTCCGGGCTATTAAAATGGCGGCCGTCTCTTATGGCGCTTTGAGAACGGCAGTCTAGGCCAGGGTGGCGACGTGTCTGCAGCGTCGGGTCCCCTCTGAGCTCCGCACACTCTTCTCAGAGGCCGTGGGGCTTCTCCGGTGCCCCTGAGTGCCGCCAGAGGTGCCGGTTGTTGATATGTGAAATCCGAGCAGCCAAAATGGCGGGCGGGCTACCGGGTCTCAGGCCTCTCCGCTTACACAGCCCGAATCTCCTCCGTCGATCTCCGCCAGCTGAATTCGAGCCCTGAAGGCACTCAAGTCGCTCCGCTAGCGTGTGCTTCCACCCCTGACACGTTTTATGCCGTGGAAATGCTTATAATCGCTATGCATGGCGGCGGCGGCCCGGAGCTCAAATGGCGTACGTCTCACTCCATCTGCAGCGAGACCACGCCCCCTTGAATAATTTTTTAACACAGTCATTGCTCCCCCCAAAGCCAATGTCATGCACAACTTCACACAATTGACTTGATCCTTGATCTTCTTGCTATTGCCCTGAATGATCCGTGTCCATCACTTCACTTATCCTTCTTGAGGATTGTAATTGTATCAACTACAGCATACCTTGTTTTCACAACTTCTCCCTTCCTACAATCAACCCCCTCCCTGTGACCATGCTGTCATCCAAACTATGCTGAATATGCCTTCCATAAAATTTCACAGAATTACACTTTTACAGCGAAATGTGATTTGTGGGTATCTTATTTTGACTTTTTTTTTATGTGAGCAAGTACTTTGTCTAAGTTTGTCTTGGGAGATGCAGACAGAAGACTGGTTAGAGCAGAACATGTCTCTAGTTGATACATTTTCTGTGTGAACAAGCCTCCCCCTGCAATAAATTATGTAAGATGTCAAGAAATTTCAAATTTAACACTTCCCAAAATGTGATAATTATGCAAATTTCAATATCTTAATTACAATTTCGCCCAACCTAACCAAAGCCCCTACCTCAAAAAGAAAACATTCTGTGGATACTCTCCCAGAGCTCTTGATTCAAATGCATAATGACCTCACAAACCTCCAAAAACGGCATCATTCGACCATGGTAAAAATTATTCACATTTTCCTCTATATACATTCTCCTCAGCTGCCTCTCGTCTGCAACCCTGGATTCACCAAACGTTTGTGCCAATAAGATTGAGAGGGGAGTGCTCCTTCTCAAACAGCATGCTCTGGACGATTGCCCTTAAACAATGCCATATCAGAATACTTCCAACCACATTACTGCCAGTCCTCCTCACCCACAACAAAAGACATACAAAATCAAAAATCTTCCTTGGGTGGCCTCAGGGACAGGTTTAAAAAGAGGACTGGGGATCAATCAAATATATCGCTCACAAGGGTCCCTGAGGCCCCTCAATAAAGATTTAGTGGACCCTCAGAGACAATTTTAGTCACCACGAGTACCAAACCTTTTTTGCACTCTGCCCCTCATTCACCTTCTTTCATCGCTCATCTGGAGAAAACACCTCAGCTCCTCCCCTAGGGGAGTCGCAGCCCACACCTCGGTGTGAGGAGGGAGCCAATATGATGAAGCATGTCACCTAACGGTGAGTGAGGGTTCTCGTCCTGAAAGGATTTCTCCCTCATCTGTTTTTCTGGCTCTGATATTACACTACTCCATACTTTACAAGTAACACAACTATCACAGCATCATAACAGGTTTGAAACATACAAACGATCTGCCCACTCACCCTGCGCATTATCTCAAAAACACTGATCAACTCACAAGTGCTCAGTAACTGAAGTATTTCAGTATACTACTAATTAGCCTTCTCTAGTGCTCCTCCTTGCTGGGCAAGGTTATAAACTTTTCCAACTTCTTGCTATTCTCAACAGGCCAACGCACACTTCTTTATTGTTCCTAAGGTTACACCAGCCAGTGTCCATGTGAAAGATGAGAAAATTGTTTTCTCCATATATTATTCTTTAAAATGTTCTTTCTCTTATTCACTCTGCATATGAGCACTTTTCTTTGCACTTGTTTAGAGCAACAGTTGATTGATATGTCATTGGTATTTATATGTATTAAGTATTTGCTATTCAAAAAGAGAATATAAAGGTGATTCTTCTCTTGAAATAAGCATTTGTGTCATTCTGTACTCTCGCTGGTGTATAGAGAAGAATATATTTTCTCTCTCGTATAACAATTAATTTGTTCAAACTGCTTAGTGACTGACCCAATAAATTTGGGGTTCAAAGCCTTTGTGGTTAATCCAAGAAGGGCCATCAGGACCACACTCTATCTTTGTCCACGATTAGACAGCAGTCCATAATCCCCTCTGGAAAGCCGAAGGGGCCTCTGGTGTGATAGGTGATAACGCTATTTCTGATCATCTGACACGTTAGAAATAAAACACCTAATGCAGGATCGGGGCAGTGTTGTTCTCAAGAATAGATGAGGAAATGTGCCCCTAAAGATAAGAATCAAAACAGTATTTCAAATAGTAATCAAAACAAAATATGCCTTGACTCAAAGAGGCTGGAGATCAGTAATTTAGAAACCATGAAGGCTTATTAAAATATTAAAGTACAGTGCAGAAGGTAAAAATATATCAAAACCATTTAAAATATATTTCAGGGTGGGGCGTGGCGGGGACCAAGTAAGTCGACAGACACAGAATAAGTAAAATTAAATAAAAAATAAATAAAACCACTTACCTTGCGCTCGCCGCATTGCCGAATCGGCGATGCAGCAAGCGCAAGTTAAGTGGTTTTATTAATTTTTTTATTTAATTTTACTTATACTGTCATCTGTTGACGTCCCCGATCCCCACCCCACCCCGCTCCCGGCCCGCCCCACCTCCTCACTGCTCTTACCTTTGCCGGCTGCCACTGCATAAACGTAAGGCTCAGAAATCATTTCAAATAGATAAAGCATGGGCAAAATCTGACAAATAGTGTAAGTCCAAATCAGCAGCAAATCAATAGAAAATTGGGCAGGATCCAGAGACCAAAAAGATCTCTTGAAAGAAATTTGGCTCACCACCAAAAACATGCCCTTTTTATAAACAAATTCACCATAGAAAGTAATGGAAATTGCATAGTCAGCACAGGTTGAGCAAATGTATCAACATATCATCAAATCATCATACAGCACTATAAAATGTCATATAATACCACCATTCTAGCACCATCCCACCAAATGCATATTGATGAATCTCCTCTGACTTAATGTCGTTGGACGTGTTAGCACAAATCTGGTTACATAAACAATAGCAGCCTTATGAATAGGCCTACAGTAGAGAGCAGGAACAGACCTTGAAGAGCAACAACTTAACTAAAGAACTTTCACCGAAGCTCTTCTGGAACAGCATGTCAACACAAAGCATCAGTGCACATTTTACTGCATGCAGTGTCAATGAGAAGTGAAAACATGGTTAGTTATAAATTCAAGATGGAATAAAGGCCTAATTGGAGCCTAGAAAACGAAGTTCTGTACATCAGAGCATTGTCGTTTCAATTTCAAAATATTCATGTTACTAGCAAATATTATTTAAACTAAAAAGGCTACCATATATATAGCCACTAATTAACAGTTACAAGAGATGAAAATTATAGAAGAGGTTCAGTAAGAGTAGGACACCTATATAGTGTTAATGTGAAATGTTACTGTCAGGAATGTCAGTATTCCTATAATTATGGAAAATGTTTGCTGTTGCCATTATTTACAGAGATTCACCTGTGGTTATCTGGGTCAAGGGTGTCACAATCCTTGCATATAAAAATTATGAGCCATTCAAATCATTTGGTTAGGAATGGCTCGGACAAATTTATCTCAGTCTATCTATCTGTATATCTATTTGTTGGCATATCACAGTATAGATTTCTATAAGGTTCTCCCTGTCTCTGAACATGCTGAATAGCTAGATCCAGTTTATTACTGGTTTTGAGTGTCCCTTATGGTCCCCTAAAGAAATTGCAGTGTATTGTGGCATCTTTTTGAGGCAATTTGCGTGTGCTACGTTATTGTTGATTTATACTTCCTATGCTGGAGTATCCTGTATACATATTTGTATATTGACCGCTCCACTCAAGTCAAGTCAAGTATTTTATTTAGCACAGTTACTTAAAACCATTGCTACAGAGTATCTCATAACATTTCAATTATAACTTACAATTTTTAAAATAGTGTAAAAGAATTTACTAAAATCAGTTAAAATTAGTGCAAGCCAATTGGTCTTTGCAATATCGCTCCACTCACCTAATGTTGAAAACTAAAATGCAGTTGTACATTACCCTCTCTTATTCATGACTCATAATAAGCTATGTTTTGCTATTCCTAAACCTCCTGGACAAAATGAAAATTACTTGAATGTGTTTGCCGTAAAATACTATTAAAAACATCGTTTTGTTAAACAGCTCGATGTGTTGGCCTAGAAGAAAAAGAATTAATTGCCAGGATAGTCCTGCACTTTCCTAAATTTGCACTGAAAGCCTCACTGCTCAACAAGTATCAGTCCAATTATTGACCCCTAATTAGGGTGCGTCAGTAATTGCAGAAATCGGGAGTGATGGAATTGCTGCACAGTGCACTGCAACAACATACTTGAAAACTTGTGTAAATAACCTTGTACGTTAGTTTCTGCAATGGGTAATATTATCTGTATTTTCCATTATATAAAGAATGGTGTGACGATTTCAAAAATACCACATGCATAAACCAGCAAAAACCCCAACAATATTCATGATAGGGAGTTCTTGTATCCTCTACACTACATTAGCTAGGTCTGCTACCATGCACAGTGTTCTTATAAATCATGTCATTTGAGATGCCATGAGTCTTGTTATGAATGTTATCATTTAATTTGCTATAAGTGATTGTTAGAACTGGGGATCTCTAGTTGGCTGAGGTAGGTACCTTAGTCCAAATAGGGACCCTTGCTTCTAAGTCAGGGAAAGGAAGGACACCTTCTCAGATAGCCCCTGCTCACCCCCTCGGTAGCTTGGCACGAGCAGCCAGGCTTATCTCCAAGGCAAATGTGTAAAGTATTTGCAACCACGCTCTCAGTAACACAGTGATAACACCACAAATGGACCCCACACGAGTTTCATAAAAACAATTATATGTTTATAAGAAAAAAAGATATACGATGAGACCACACGATAAAACAATCCAACATATGCGTATTTGTAATATTTCGCCTTGCCGGTTATTAGGCCAGCAAGCACTTGTAGGTTCTTGCAGTATTAATGAGCAATTCTCAATGATCCAATGCAGTCCTAATGCAATGCTATGCAGTTCGTAATGCAAGAATCAGGCACTTCGTAACGTAAAAATCAGGCAGTTCGTAATGCCAAAATAATGCACTTCGGCACCGATCGCGGTGCTCTGGACGGTCTCTATGCCACTCTTACTGACTCGCGGTCAGCTACTGCCAAAATATGCCCTCAACACTGTTATGATGGAAAACAAAGTGCAGCTCCACACTCCGGCCCCGGTACTGCCACTCCTCGGCAAGTATGGGCCGCGATACGGACTTGAGCGGAGGCTCGCGCTGCAAAGATGGGAAAGGCCGAGAGCGTTTCTCTCGTAGCCCACACCCCACCCCAGGCGGCGACACACGCACGCTCGCTGAGCGTTACCTGGGGGGTGCGATCTCACTCTCCTCTCCTCTCCTTGTGGCTTTGGCCTCCGGTGCGACTTCGTTGATCTTGGGCAGTGGAACTCGGACCCGACTATGATGGTTCGAGGTCTCTCCTTGGCAAAGGCAGGCTCGGGCCGGCAGCGGTGAATTCCCACAGCTCCTCTGGGGATGCCGGTCCGGGCCGATGGCAATGACGATCGCAGCAGTTCTGGTCACGCTGTCGACCAAAGCAGAGAACAAGACTGCTTCGGGACACACAGTCACGGGGCAATTTCTCACGCATGTCTCAGGCTGCAACAGGGCACACGCACACAGCGACGCTGCGACTCACTTGAGCTCCGGGTGCACACGATCACAGGGCAATCCTCACGAAGGTCTCAGGCTGCACGAAGCACATGCACACAGCGTCGCTGAGACTCACTTGGACTCCGGGTGCACACGATCACGGGGCAGTTCTTACGAAGGTCTCAGGCTTCAAAAAGCACACGCACACAGCGTTGCTGAGACACACTTGGAAACTTTTATGTTCCTGAGTTTCCACAACAGGGAGCCAGCTCTCCTCGGGCCCTTGGAGACACGTTACTTCGGGACACAACACACAGCAAAGTCCTTTTTTTTTTTCTTCAAATTTTCAAATTTTTATTTTTTGTCCAACCAGCAGCATGATATCACAAATACACATCATTGTACATATTAGTAGTATATAGTCACATGGCATTTCTTACATTTAGATGCACATAACAAATGTCTCTATGCAGCAATACATATTGAATAATGACTGCTGTAACAAAGCATGAACTATTGTTGTGTCTTGATTTGTTATAGTAGATTATACCCTAGTTGCAATTATACATGATCTTTGCCCCCCGTGGTGGGTACTGAGGGTTGTATATCCCTGAGTTGCCCTTACGGTGTGTCAGTCTCTTCATGTGTTGACTGCAAGTACTGAACTAGTGGTTCCCAGAAATCTATGGGTCGTGAAACCTGTGGTATTTCCTCTGCATAAACCTCCAGTGTCTCCCTGCAGTAGGTCATGTCCGTGATCCAGTCTTTGAGTCTCGGGGGCCTTTTGCTCCCCCAGCGCATAGCGATGCGCCGCTTAGCGAGCAATAGTGCTACCGCCAGAAATTTCCTACGTCTGGCAAACTTAATTTTACATACACCCAGAATGCACACTAATGGTGTATTTGGTATCTGCTCTGATAACATCACTGTGAGCGTGTTCGTAATGTCTTGCCAGTACACCTGAAGTTGCGGGCATGCTCATGACATGTGTAGGAAGTCTGCATTTGGTGCGTTACACCTCTGACAGTTATCGTTCTCCCTAAGTCCGAATTTGTGTAACTTGGCCGGGGTGTAGTATATTTGGTGCAGGAACTTAAAGTGAATAATACGCAAGTTGCAATTTGACGTAAGGAGCTGGAGTTGTGTGCAACTATATTGCCAATCTTGGTCATCTATTGATTAGCCGAGTGCTATTTCCCACCTGTGAGCCGCATTGTTTGGTACTCTTGACTGTTCCTCTTGGGCTATATTGTAAAGGCGCGTCACTAGATTCTGGCATGTAGATGCTGTTAAAAGTATTTGTAACGCATTCAGTTGTGTGGGTTCATCTGGGAATGAGGTGTATAGTTCCCTAAGTGCCATACGCAACCTCAGGTACGCAAACTTCTTCAGGGGCGACTGATGTGCACAAAGTGAGGGATCTTCTAGTGAAATAAATTTATTGTGTGGGAACATACTTCCCATAGTGGTCAGCCCCATGTACACTAGCAATGTTGACATTTTCTTTTCCTGTGTCACTGTGAGTCTGGGGTGCCGAGCCATTGGTAGCGCCTTGGCATATATCGGGAGCTTATGTGCCCTATGTGCCAGTGTGTGCCACGCCCGGGAGGTGCAGTAAACCGTTTGTATTGTATCCCGCGGCGTAAACCTCTTCGGGTCAGTTATGAAAGCCGACAACGGCGGAATATGTGCAAGGGGTTTCATCCAATAGTGCGCATGTTGTGCTTGCGCACAATTGAAGTATAATTGGAGGTCCGGCGCCCCGAAACCCCCCAGGTAATAGGGTTGTGTTAGAGTTTTCCAGCTAGTTCTGGCTTGTTTTCCTGCCCATGTTAGGCGTTGCAAGACAGATCTTAATTTAGTGAAGAATGCCTGCGTTAGCCATATAGGTATATTCCAAAACAGATACAGGAACCTAGGCAGCACTATCATTTTCTGCAGGGCTATTCTGTCCGCTAAGGAGAGGGGCATTTTAATCCACTTATCTACCTGTTCTTCGAGTTTTGACAGTGCTCTACCATAATTTTCTCTAATGACTGTGTCTGGGTTACGGTGGATCCATATTCCGAGGTATTTTACCGGGTCCGTTTGCCATTTCAGAGGGTAGTCCAGATTTGGCTGTGGGGTCTCTGCCGTGAGAGGTATAACTACTGATTTATCCCAATTTATTCGGAGTCCCGAGTAGTGTTCAAACCTGATATATTCTCTAATGAGGGGATTTAAATTAGTGTCAGGGTGGCTTGTATATAGGACCATGTCATCCGCATATAAAGAGATGCCGATGGGCCGGAGGTTAAATTGTAGGGCTGACCTATAGTGCTTTTGCTGAATTTTACAAGCTAGGGGTTCCAAGGTTAGTGCAAATAACATTGGTGACAGTGGGCAGCCCTGTCTGGTACCTCGTGTTATAGCGATTGGGTCTGATGTATTCCCATTTATCCTGACCCGTGCTCTAGGTTCAGTGTATAATAATGATATCCATCGTAAGAACGGCTCTGGAAACCCCATCCGGCGCAGAACTGTGAACATGAAGGTCCACTCCACTGAATCAAAGGCCTTCGCCGCGTCCTGAAGGGCCGCGGCTGCCGGTGTGTCTGGGTCTAAATGATGAAATAGTGCAAATATGGTGCGTATGTTATGAGTAGTAGACCGTGTCGGCATAAAGCCTGCTTGATCTGGCAATACTAGATTACAGAGTAGTGGCTGTATTCGTGACGCTATAATTTTGGCCAATATTATGGCATCTATATTAATTAGGGATAACCTCCTGTAAGAATCGCATTCAGTTAAGTCCTTACCCGGTTTAGGAAGTGCTATCAGGAGTGCCTCCCTTAAGGATGCTGGGCCAGCAAAGTCCTTTCAAGCAGGTTAACACAGCACACAGCAAAGTCCCTTAGCCTCTCCTTAGTTAAATCAGCAAACTGCAGGCCAGCCCCAGAACACACAGCAAGGGTCAGTCCTTCTCTTCAGTCTCTTCAGCTGTTCTTCCTTGGCTGAGGTTCCTCTTGACCGCAAAGTAGTTTCAATCCTTTTCAGTCTTGATCAGTCCAACGTTCAGGGGTTTCAGCTCTCATAGTTATACCCCTAAATGTCTTTGAAGTCTTTGTGTTCAGGGGGCACTGACCCCTGTTCAAACCAGTTCTGGGTGTCTCCCTGCCAGTGACACCTTCTTCCTTTGATAGTGGGGGTCTGGATCTTCAATCACTGAGCAGGAGATGGAGCCATTATTTTATGGCAGTAGCCCAGGCCTCTTCACCTCCAGTGGCTACTCCTTCCCCCTACACTCCAGATGCAGGTCAACCGTGGCTGTCTCACCTACTCCTCCCCTGGGTCAAGACATTTCCCAGATCCTATCACATTCAAATCCAGACAGTCAATCCACAACCAGGCGGAGACACACAGAATTGTTAGAACAAAAAAACCAGCCACTTCTAAAAGCGTGGTTTCTAAACACACAATTCAAAAACCACCTTCACAAAAAGATGTGTTATTAAATTGTGAACTCAGGCACACTAAACTTCACCTCTCCATCTTAAACCTATGGGAAGATAGGCGGGAAACATATTACACAGCCTCCCCCTTCTGTCGTATGGGCAAGATGGCCTTGCAACAGTGAAAAACGAATTTGGCAGTTTTTCACTGTCGGACATGGTACACACCTTAGTACATGTCCTACCTTTCACATACACTGTACCCTGCCCAGGGGGCACCTTGGGCCTACCATAGGGGTGTCTGATGTGCATAAAAAGGGAAGGGTAAGGCCTGGCAAGTGGGTGCACTTGTCAGGACAACAAGGCAGTTTAACAAACTGCGCGCAGGCACTGCAGTGGCAGGCCTGAGATCTCTTTTCAGGGCTACTTATGTGGGTGGCACAATTAGTGCTGCAGGCCCACTAGTAGCATTTGTATTACCAGCCCTGGCACACATAGTGCACTTTACTAGGGACTTTACTAGTAAGACAAACATGCCAATTATGGACAACCAATTACCATTATACTTTACACAGGGAGCACTTGCACTTTGACACTGATCAGCAGTGGCAAAGTGCCCAAAGCATCTAAGTTGGCAACACCATGTCAGAAAAAAGGTCTAGGGGGAAGGCAAAAAGTTTAGGGAACTTTAGCCAAAAAGGGCCAAGTCCAACAGTGATATAATATAAAAGGGTATAAGCAGTGCATGTGGAAGGTGCGAGTTATAATTAATGTAGTGTAACTAGGGAGTTGACAACACTATGTACGGTGGTATGCGAGTTATAGTAAGTTTTGGGCTGGGCACAAATTATAACTTTAATTTATACCTATAACTTTTGAATTTCTAAGGTTTGTGTACTTTAAGTTGGTTTTGTATACAAACAATTAATAAAGTTGTCCTAACTATAACGTATCCTCAACCTTATATATATATATATTATCTACTGGCGGTCGCCAGTAGATAGTTATAGTTAAAACCTATTATCCATAGGAAATCCGCGACATTCTATTTGAAATAACGTTGGCGCCGGTTGACGAATCTTCGCGAAAGTTTCCAACTTGTTGGGGCGCTCCGGTCCGCTCCTATCCTGAAAGTCTCAGGGTGATACGTCAAGCGGGGGCCGAGAAAAAGGGGGTCCCAAAACGCGTTTTCCCCATTCATTTTTCCATAGGAACCTTTAGTCGCAGCTACAGCCCGAACTGCTGAACGGAATCACACCAAATTTGGCAAAGAGGTAGCCCTTGGTTCAGTGTCGTGCCTTTTGCTTAAATGGTGTAAATCCGTTCAGTAGTTCCTGAGAAAATCAAAAGTAAAGTCACATATATATCTGGGCGGAGCCTAACCACACATGTCATCGTGAGATCTGATTGGCTGTCAGCACTTCATCCTGGAATTGCTGGCAGCCATCTTGGGACCAATATAAATGATAGTACCTCATTGAAATGCATTGTAGTGAATAGAAGATTTTGAGGGTCACCAAAAGGAGAACTATAAAGGGTGATAACAGGCTTTAGTTACATTAGAATTTATTTGTTGATGGTACCATACTAATTTTAGGAATTGTGGTGTATTCTAAGGTGATTTTACCATGTGAAAAACCTTCTGCTGGGATATCATGAATCATGTTTGAGAGAACACTATTTTCTCATGCTTGTCCCATGGAGGTTTGGAAGGTGCTCCAGAAGCTAAAATGAGAGCATATTTTCTGTAAATTCACATTACCTTTCTCACTCATGTGAGAATGAAGTCTGACATTCTCAGTAAAACATGTACATCCAACAAGGGCACAGACTGTCAGTTGATTCCTTTGTGTTCTACTGCAGCTTCCCAGAGTGTTCTAAAGAACAACTAGAGTGCTAACAGCCTTACTTATGACAAAAGTATGGCACACCTGAAGCCATCTTGATTGGAATAAACTGGTAACACTTAAACAATTTAATTTAAAAAGGAACAAAATGATGGGGTTCATTTTGTCATAGAAATTATGGTTAGTGCTGTAGAAAGAAAAATTAGGACATGTTTCAAGTGTGATCTCAAATATCTTCCTGTTATATTTCAACAGGAGCAGCCTGCCAGTTGATGCCTTTGTGTTCTACTGCAGCTTCCCAGAGTGTTCTAAAGAACAACTAGAGTGCTAACAGCCTTACTTATGACAAAAGTATGGCACACCTGAAGCCATCTTGATTGGAATAAACTGGTAACACTTAAAACATTTAATTTAAAAAGGAACAAAATGATGGGGTTCATTTTGTCATAGAAATTATGTTTAGTGCTGTAGAAAGAAAAATTAGGACATATTTCAAGTGTGATCTCAAATATCTTCCTGTTATATTTCAACAGGAGCAGCCTGCCAGTTGATGCCTTTGTGTTCTACTGCAGCTTCCCAGAGTGTTCTAAAGAACAACTAGAGCGCTAACAGCCTTACTTATGACAAAAGTATGGCACACCTGAAGCCATCTTGATTGGAATAAACCGGTAACACTTAAAACATTTAATTTAAAAAGGAACAAAATGAGGGGTTCTTTTTGAAATAGAAATTATGGTTAGTGCTGCAGAAAGAAAAATTAGGGCATGTTTTAAGTGAGATCTCAAATCCTCTTCTATTTCATTAGAAAATTCTGACATGCAGACTGAAACAATCACTTTCAATACCAGCAGCAGACTACCAGTTAACTCCCTGGTGAGCAGTAGCTTTACTCCAGTGATCTAATGAGCAACTAGAGTGCTAACATTCTGAATTTATGGCAGATGTGAGACACATCTGAATGCCTTCTTGATGGAATCAAAGTAAAAAACTGAAAGCATTTCCTACTGAGGAGACTGCAGTAAATGAAGAAATTAGGAAACTTCATAACAAAGAAGTCTTCCAAGATGGCCACCAGTGAAAAAAGAGCCCAAATGTAGCACAAATATTACCCAGATGTAGCCCACATATAGCCCAATGACAAAAGTGTGCAAAACACTTTTTATTTTTAGTTTTTTGCAGTTTTATGTAGTGCAGACTGGTCAGGTATTGGAGCATTGCATCTTAAAACATGACCCCCTACACTACAAAAACACCACTGCACTACCTTAAACCCTAAAACACTACCCCCAGCACGACCCCCTACACTACACAAGCACCACTGCACTATCCTAAACCCTAAAACACTACCCCCAGCACGACCCCCTACACTACCCAAACACCATTGCACTAACCTAAATCCTAAAACACTACCACCAGCACGACCCCCTACACTACCCAAACACCACTGCACTACCCTAAAACATGACCCCCTACACTACACAAACACCACTGCACTACCCTAAACCCTAAAACACTGCCCCCAGCACGACCCCTACACTACACAAACACCACTGCACTACCCTAAACCCTAAAACACTACCCCCAGCACGACCCCCTACACTACCCAAACACCACTGCACTAACCTAAATCCTAAAACACTACCCCCAGCATGACCCACTACACTACCCAAACACCACTGCACTACCCTAAAACATGACCCCCTACAATACACAAACACCACTGCACTACCCTAAACCCTAAAACACTACCCCCAGCACGACCCCCTACACTACACAAGCACCACTGCACTACCCTAAACCCTAAAACACTACCCCCAGCACGACCTCCTACACTGCCCGAACACCACTGCACTGCCCTAAACCCTGAAACACCAGCCCCTGCATGACCCCCTACACTGCCCGAACACCACTGCACTGCCCTAAACCCTGAAACACCACCCCTAGCACGACCCCTACACTGCCCGAACACCACTGCACTGCCCTAAACCCTGAAACACCACCCCTTCATGACCCCCTACACTGCCCGAACACCACTGCACTGCCCTAAACCCTGAAACACCACCCCCAGCATGACCCCTACACTGCCCGAACACCACTGCACTGCCCTAAACCCTGAAACACTACCCCCAGCAAGACCCCCTACACTGCCCGAACATCACTGCACTGCCCTAAACCCTGAAACATCACCCCCAGCAAGACCCCTACACTGCCCGAACACCACTGACCTAAACCCTGAAACACCACCCCCAGCACGACCCCCTACACTGCCCGAACACCACTGCACTGCCCTAAACCCTGAAACACTACCCCCAGCATGACCCCCTACACTGCCTGAACACCACTGCTCTGCCCAAAACCCTGAAACATAAGCCCCAGCACGACCCCCTACACTGCCCGAACACCACTGCACTGCCCTAAACCTTGAAACACCAGCCCCTACACGACCCCCTACACTGCCCGAACACCACTGCACTACCCTAAACCCTGAAACATCACCCCCAGCACGACCCCCTACACTGCCCGAGCACCACTGCACTGCCCTAAACCCTGAAACACCAGCCCCAGCACGACCCCCTACACTGCCCGAACACCACTGCACTGCCCTAAACCCTGAAACACCAGCCCCAGCACGACCGCCTACACTGCCCGAACACCATTGCACTGCCCTAAACCCTGAAACACCAGCCCCAGCACGACCCCCTACACTGCCCGAACACCACTGCACTGCCCTAAACCGTGAAACACCAGCCTCAGCACGACCCCTACACTGCCCGAACACCACTGCACTGCCCTAAACCCTGAAACACCACCCCCTGCACAACCGCCTACACTGCTCGAACACTACTGCACTGCCCTAAACCCAGAAACACCATCCCCAGCACGACCCCCTATACTGCACGAACACCACTGCACTGCCCTAAACCCTGAAACACTACCCCCAGCAAAACCCCCTACACTGCCCGAACACCACTGCACTGCCCTAAACCCTGAAACATCACCAACAGCAAGACCCCCTACACTGCCCGAACACCACTGCCCTCAACCCTGAAACACCACCCCCAGCAAGACCCCCTACACTGCCCGAACACCACTGCACTGCCCTAAACCCTGAAACACCAGCCCCAGCACGACCCCCTACACTGCCCGAACACCACTGCACTGCCCTAAACCCTGAAACACCACCCCTGCAAGACCCCCTACACTGCCCGAACACCACTGTACTGCCCTAAACCCTGAAACCCCACCCCCAGCAAGACCCCCTACACTGCCCGAACACCACTGCACTGCCCTAAACCCTGAAACACCACCCCCAGCAAGACCCCCTACACTGCCCGAACACCACTGCACTGCCCTAAACCCTGAAACACCACCACCAGCACGACCCCCTACACTGCCCGAACACCACTGCTCTGCCCAAAACCCTGAAACACCAGCCCCAGCACGACCCCCTACACTGCCCGAACACCACTGCACTGCCTTAAACCCTGAAACACCAGCCCCAGCATGACCCCCTACACTGCCCGAACACCACTGCACTGCCCTAAACCCTGAAACACCAGCCCCAGCACGACCCCGTACACTGCCCGCACACCACTGCACTGCCCTAAACCCTGAAACACCAGCCCCAGCACAACCCCATACACTGCCCGAACACCACTGCACTGCCCTAAACACTGAAACACCAGCCCCAGCACGACTGCCTACACTGCCCGAAAACTACTGCACTGCCCTAAACCTTGAAACACCACCCCCAGCAAGACTACCTACACTGGCCGAACACCACTGCACTGCCCTAAACCCTGAAACACCACCCCTGCACGACCCCCTACACTGCCCAAACACTACTGCACTACCCTAAACCCTGAAACACCACCCCTCAGCACGACACCCTACACTGCCCGAACACCACTGCACTGCCCTAAACCCTGAAACACCACCCCAGCACGACCCCCTACACTGCCCGAACACCGCTGCACTAAACCCTGAAACACCACCCCCTGCACGACCCCCTACACTGCCGGAACACCACTGCACTGCCCTAAACCCTGAAACACCACCCCCAGCACGACCCCCTACACTGCCCTAACACCACTGCACTGCCCTAAACCCTGAAACATCACCCCCAGCACAACCCCCTACACTGCCTGAGCACCATTGCTCTGCCCTAAACCCTGAAACACTAGCCCCAGCACGACCCCTACACTGCCCGAACACCACTGCACTGCCCTAAACCCTGAAACACCACCCCCAGCACGACCCCCTACACTGCCCGAACACGACTGCACTGCCCTAAACCCTGAAACACCAGACCCAGCAAGACCCCCTACACTGCCCAAACACCACTGCATTGCCCTAAACCCTGAAACACCAGCCCCAGCATGACCCCCTACACTGCCCGAACACCACTGCACTGCCCTAAACCCTGAAACACCAGCCCCAGCATGACCCCCTACACTGCCCGAACACCACTGCACTACCCTAAACCCTGAAACACCAGCCCCAGCATGACCCCCTACACTGCCCGAACACCACTGCACTACCCTAAACCCTGAAACACCAGCCCCAGCACCACCCCCTACAATGCCCGAACACCACTGTACTGCCCTAAACCCTGAAACACCACCCCCTGCACCGCCCCCTACACTGCCCGAACACCACTGCACTGCCCTAAACCCTGAAACACCACCCCCTGCACGACCCCCTACACTGCCCGAACACCACTGCACTGCCCTAAACCCTGAAACACCACCCCCTGCACCGCCCCCTACACTGCCCGAACACCACTGCACTGCCCTAAACTCTGAAACACCACCCCCAGCATGACCCCCTTTACTGCTCGAACACCACTGCACTGCCCCAAACCCTGAAACACCACCCCCAGCATGACCCCCTACACTGCCCGAACACCACTGCCCTAAACCCTGAAACACCACCCCTGCACGACCCCCTACACTGCCCGAACACCACTGCACTGCCCTAAACCCTGAAACACCACCCCCTGCACGACCCCCTACACTGCCCAAACACCACTGCACTGCCTTAAACCCTGAAACACCACCCCCAGCACGACCCCCTACACTGCCCGAACACCACTGCACTGCCCTAAACCCTAAAACACCACCCCCAGCACGACCCCCTACACTGCCCGAACACCACTGCACTGCCCTAAACCCTAGAACACTACCCCCAGCATGACCCCATACACTACCCGAACACCACTGCACTACCCTAAACCCTAAAATACTCCCCCCAGCATGACCCCCTACACTACCCGAAAACGACTGCACTGCCCTAAACCCTAAAACACTCCCCCAGCACGACCCCCTACACTACCCGAACACCACTGCACTGCCCTAAACCCTAAAACACTCCTCCCAGCACGACCCCCTACACTACCTAAACACCACTGCACTGCCCTAAACCCTAAAACACCACCCCCGCATGACCCCCTACACTACCCAAATACCAATGCACTACCCTAATCCCTAAAACACTACCCCCGCACAACCCCCTACACTGCCCAAAGACCACTGCACTACCCTAAACTCTAAAACAATACCCCCGCATGACTCCCTACACTACCCAAAGACCACTGCACTACCCTAAACCCTAAAACACGACCTCCTACACTACACAAACACCACTGCACTACCCTAAACCCTAAAAAACTACCCCCAGCACGAACCCCTACACTACCCAAACACCACTGCACTACCCTAAACCATAAAACACTACCCCCAGCAGTACCCCTATGCTACCCAAACACCACTGCACTACCCTAAACCCTAAAACACTACCCCCAGCAATACCCCCTACACTACCCAAACACCATTGCACTACCCTAAACCCTAAAACACTACCCCCAGCAGTATCCCCTACACTACCCAAACACCAGTGCACTACCCTAAACCCTAAAACCCTAAAACACTAACCCCAGCACGACCCCCTACACTACCCCAAACACCACTGTACTACCCTAAACCCTAAAACACTCCCCCAGCACGACTCCCTACACTACCCAAACACCACTGCACTACCCTAAACCCTAAATCTACCCCCAGCATGACCCCCTACACTACACAAACACCACTGCACTACCCTAAACCCTAAAACACTACCCCCAGCACGACCCTCTTCAGTACCTAAACTCAACTGCACAATTTGTTACAGGCGTTGCAACGCAGGCCTGTGGTGCTTACTGGAAGTACCTGGTGGGCTAGTTGGGCCCCAGGGACTCTCAGGATTCAAGGTGACCTAATCCCCCAACTTAAAACGCGCCACGGGCGCGTTTGCACAGTGGTGAAGGGAGGGGGCGGGGCCTCAGGTGACGTGCGCAAACACGCCCTGTGGTGCATTTTAAGTTGGGGAGTTAATTCCTTTGAATCCTGGGGCCAACTAGCCCACCAGGTACCTTCAGTAAGCACAACAGAGTTGCGTTGCAGAGAGGTGAAAAAAGGTGCGTGGCCTCGGAACGCCTCTCTGCAACTCAGCTCTGTGGTCCTAACTGTAGGTACCTGGGGGCTAGTTGGGCCCCAGGGACCCTCAGGATTCAAGGGGACTTAATCCCGCAACTTAAAACGCGCCACGGGGCGCGTTTGCACACATGTCACCTCAGGCCCCCCTCCCTTCACCATTGTGCAAACGCGCACTGGCTCTGGTTAGTCAGAGTCAGTTACCACCAGTACCCGTCTGAAAAAGTTGTGGGCACAGGATGATTTTGCAACAAGGCCTCTTTCTGCTCCTCTGTTGGTTCTTTCTGCACATCTTTTGCTTCTTTCTGTGCGTTTTTTCTTCTTTCTTCACATGTCCTACCTCTGTTGGCATAGTTAGAAACTAGCATTTAAAAAACCTTTGAAATTCACTTAAAAATCATAGGTTTCAGGCACGTTATAGTTAGAAATTAGCATTTAAAAACCTTTGAAATTCACTGAAAAAACCATAGGTTTCAGGCACGTTATAGTTAGAAATTAGCATTTAAAAAACTTTTGAAATTCACTGAAAAAACCATAGGTTTCAGGCACGTTATAGTTAGAAATTAGCATTTAAAAAACCTTTGAAATTCACTGAAAAAACCATAGGTTTCAGACACGTTATAGTTAGAAATTAGCATTTAAAAAATCTTTGAAATTCACTGAAAAAACCATAGGTTTTAGGGACAGTTATAGTTAGTTGGACATTGCACTCGTACAAAACCCGTGAAATTCCCCTGTTATAGTTAGTTCAGCTAACTATAACTCGCGCCCCGCAATGCACTGCTGATGACGTCACATATTACATCACTCATGACATGGTCAGTGACATCACTGATGACATCACTGATGACATCTCAAATGACATCACTGATGACATCATCCATGTGATAATTTCATGCATCTTCTCACACCCTAATATAACTTTTGATACACCCACTCTAAATTACAGACGGCCATTCTCAAAACCATAGACACTCCAACACCAAAAACTACATACCCACTCACTGATTCTTAGGTCTACACACACATCCACTCACTCACCTGTACAGTCACTCATACTTACAGTCACTCAATACAGGACTATCATATGCACTCATACACCTATATAAATACTCACACACCGCCACTCATCCATAGAGGTACTCACACACCTAGTCAGTCATGCAAAAAATTTATCACACACCCATTTACTCACCTATACAGTTATACACACACCAGCTCACTTACTCATACAAATACTAGCACATTCTTACGCTCTTATACAATAACTGATACAAGCACACACGCATCCATACAGCCACTCTCACAATAACACACTCTCACTTATAGCCATTTAAATACTCTAACACACATATATACTGCCTTTTACATATGTAGTTACTCGCACATGTACCACTGAGATATACATTCACTCACTAACACACCCATACACACACACTCACCCACCCAAGCAGTCCATCACAGATGCACTCTTGAAATCATGCACCCAGTGAATCACCCACTCACACATCTATGTATAGAGTCACATACACCCCACCCACACAAACACTCAGGCAGCCATACAGATACTCAGAGAACCAATCAATAACCCATATAGACACTCATGTAGCTATTCGCAAATCCATGCATCCACTTACACACCAACAAACAGACAGATACAGACATTCACACAGTTTAGTCACTAACCCATGCATTCAGTAAGATACGTTTAATCACTCACTTGTAGAGTCAGTCACTCACGTACTAAATCATCCATTCAGACACTTATACACCCACTCATTCTTCAATACGCCTTTCCCTATATATATTAAACATATTTAAACTTTACAGAAACACACAGTCACTGGATGATGTCATCAGTGATGTCATCAGTGATGTCATTTGAGATGTCATCAGTGATGTCATCAGTGATGTCACTGACCATGTCATGAGTGATGTAATATGTGACGTCATCAGCAGTGCATTGCGGGGCGCGAGTTATAGTTAGCTGAACTAACTATAACAGGGGAATTTCACGGGTTTTGTACGAGTGCAATGTCCAACTAACTATAACTGTCCCTAAAACCTATGGTTTTTTCTGTGAATTTCAAAGATTTTTTAAATGCTAATTTCTAACTATAACGTGTCTGAAACCTATGGTTTTTCAGTGAATATATATATATATATATATTCCTCCAAGGTTTCCCACAAAAGAAGATGCACTCGATGGCAGGCAAACTCTCCAGAGTTCTTTATTTAGAAAAAACAGCATTTACAATCAGATGAATTCCTCCTGCCTAGGAACCACAAGTCCCAGCATGCTATGAAAATGGACTCACCTGCTCAACTGTGAGGCCCAATCAAGGGGCAAGAATCTTCAAATACATGCAAACAATGGCTCCTTTGCAACTGCTACATTTCCCCACGGCCTGTGAACAAGGACCGAGAGGCCCGAAATGCGTCAGGCAGGAGGAATTCATCTGATTGTAAATGCCGGTCTTTCTAAATAAAGAACTCTATCAAAATGTAAAATGCCCATGCATTTTTCATTTACTTTTTGGAATTTGATACTGTGAAAACTGCTGAATGGAATTACTAGATCTTGGTCTAGTGGCCAGGCCCTGCGTCCAACCCTGCGGCGCACACTCCCAGTGGCCGTGCACAACAGCAAGTTTGCGCCCAAGGGGTTACGGGCTAAGGCCGACGGGGGTTGGCTTTACGTATCATAATAAAATATTACTTTAAGTTAAAATGTCATGTAGTTCCTATAAATATATATAGGATCTGCGCGTTTAGACAACATAAACTGTGGGATCGGTGTCCAGACTGATTCCAGACACCCCCACCGGATACGTTCGCCTGTATACCAGCTAGCTCACAGTGCCACTATGAATTCCTCTTACCAAGGAGTGAATAGTTTCTGGCAGCTATCGAACATGACAACCCTGTCCCCTCAGGGATCGAGGTAACAGTACAGTACTTTTGGCTCAGTCACTCGTGCTCACTTTGTCTCAGAGAGATACACAGAATAAACGATGGGGGTCATTTTCAATAAGCATTTATTGAACCAGCATCATCCTAGTGTAAAATACGTGTGCTGCAACAACCATATGACAGAAGCAGATGTATACTGGTATAAGCACCAACAGAGTAAATAGATGGTAGAATTCTACCATATTGCTAGAACAATGGATGTATGCTGGCATATAAAATACATGACAGTAATAATGGCTACTCCTACGATGCTAACCCTAACTAGATGTACCTAAATGTACCTAGCATGTATGTAGGTGTATAGCCAAGAATCCCCTTAGGATAGAGCCGACCCCATTACCTGATGTGAGAGAGCAAAGGACCCCGTCTTGGTCTCGAGATGGACCCCCATGAGGGATGTCAGACTACTGCGTGCTGGAGTGTCTGCGTGCAAGAACCTCAGTGTCTTGTGTCAGCGTGTCAGCATGGAAGTCCTTCTCCTCTGCCTGCCTCAGCAAAGATATGGTATTTATATACCCAGAAGGTACCCTCAGGGGTTCTACCTTGCTGTGTCATGTCGGTCGAGGATGACTATAGTGATGAACCTTATACATAGTTATTATGCAGAAGATGGTAATCCTGCTGTGATTCAGAGAATCCTCATGCATAATAAATGAGGCTAGTTTTCGGAGAAAACCACAAGACATTTATGCAGCACCTAACTAGGTAAAAGGTCAGCACTAAAACCGTTATGTAATACAATGGCAGGGTAAATGTAGGTGAAAGGTTAGGTGACTACCCAGGCCCATATTGGGGTACATTGCAAATCATACCAAAAAAAAACTAGAATTTCACTGAAAAGACCACAGGTTAAAGTAACGTTATAGTTAGAAATTGTAATTATATCTGACTTTCCATTAAAAAACACTTAGAAATTCACTTAAAAGAAACAAAGGTTAATATAATCTTATAGTTAGGTAAAATTTCAGTGACCATGAAATGTTTTAAAATGAAAAAGCCACTGAAATTCACCAGTTATAGTTATCTCAAGTAACTATAATTCGCGCCCTCGCCATGCACTGTTTATGACCTCACATATTACATCACTCATGACATGTTCTATGACATAATTGATAAAATCACTGCAACATCTGAAATTACATCATTGATTACAACACTGTGCCTGGTAGGGGCGCGAGTTATAGTTACTGTAGGGCACGAGTTATATTTACTTGAGATAACTATAACGTTATAAAACGTAAAGTCGTCATTTCGATTTTCACTTAACTACAATGTTGTAAAGGTACAAAGCTTTATAAAATCGTCTTGTAATTTACCACATTGTAAAAGACTGCATGGTAACATCTGGTATTCGTGTAGCCTTCTTTGCCTGTACTTGTCTGCCTTATTCTCTGCAATACTTCAGCAAACTAACCATACCTTTCCTCACACACTACAGACTTGTCTTCTGGGTTACCATTCCTTGAGTCTAACAATATCTAATCTTTTCTAGATGATCTACTCAGCCCAGAGTGACTCATAATTTAGCACAAATCACAGACTCTCTTTCCGTGCAACCTCACCTTGTTATCCAGCAATATCCAACCTCGTCTAGCCAATCTACTTATCCCATTCTCCACTTGCATGAACTCCCACTGCTAATCACACATAACTTCTATTATGAAACTGGAGGAAGTACCTCTAATCGTTTTTTAACCTAATAACCAGCTATATACAACAATAACTATAACTATAACTACTGGATTAATCAATAATTCCGGGTTACAAAGAAGTGTGGTCCCCGCCATAAAGTGCTTCAATGCCTGGTCGGTGGTTGCAAACGCTATATACATGATCCATTTACAATACAGTGAAATACAATACATGAAATGCACACCACGAGGGTCCATCTGGAATGTGTCCCTTACTGACGACATTTAAGCCTTATCTGCTCTCTTCCCATCGAGAGACCGGTCACTTTCCTTTATTACTAGACATTAACTGTAGGCACTTAGATCCCAAACTCCTGCCGCAGACATTCCTTTTTAGAGAATTGTCGTCATACTCATTATAAAGTCAAACACCTCCTCCTTACAATTACAATTATTTTTACAACCATACATTCGTGGCTATTTGTTGACCCGACGCTGTCCACTTTAGATTGTGTTTACACCCCTCAGAATGACAACAATGGCTCCCAGTCACCATTCACATTCATTATAGATGACTCTGCACGTGCGCATCCGGCAGGACCCCTGCAGCTCCTGCTGGGGGTGGACCTCGGTGCATCAGCTGAAAGAGCCAGACAGACGGAGCATGATTGGGAGAGCCCTGTCATTAGCTGCATGTGTGCAGGACTGTCTTGTAAACCTCACCTCAGCATCCCTGTGCCCTTCGGGTACTTCCTTCTGGGGATAATGGATAGCCTTGTACTCGAGTCCTTGTCACCAGAAAGGTCACATACTTTGACCTCAGAGGCAATCTGCGTTAGGAAGGAAAATCAAATTCTGCTCTTCTCTCGTAGCCAAAAGGCATGTATATTCTATGTGCGTGTCAATTCACGTTTGTTTAGAAATCTGACTAAGCGTTTGTTTTACCTGCTGACTCCGCAGGATGTGAAAGGAAAACAGATTAAGTATAAAAGAAGGTACGCATGTAGAAGAAAACAACTTCTGCATTGCCAATTTAAATCTAAATCTATTTCCTCTTATTTCTCTTCATCGTTCTCTTTTCCTGCTCTTTCGTTCCTTTTTCTCTACTCTCCTGTCTTTGTTTTATGTACTTCTATTATTCCTCTATCAGTCTATTTCTCTCCCTCCCTCTTTTTATCTCTCTCTAGCACTATATTTCTCACCATTCATCCACCCATTTACCATCCATCCATTCAACCATGTATTCACCCTCCCATCTACCCCTCAGCCTGTGCCACCTTCCATCCATTCATTCAA
Organism: Calotriton arnoldi; assembly: GCA_963921515.1. Lineage (NCBI taxonomy): Eukaryota > Metazoa > Chordata > Amphibia > Caudata > Salamandridae > Calotriton > Calotriton arnoldi. Next base: position 1,001,104 of record CAWUFW010007220.1, read on the forward strand.
TTTTCTACCCGTCATCCACCTCTCTGTCCCTCTGTTTATATTTCATATAGCCACCGCTTTGTATCATTATATTATGACAGCAAAATTAAAGTAGCGGGTATGATATCTTTTGAATTTTTTAACCTAACATACACTAAGTGGTGCTGGAACCATTTTTTTCCAGAGTGGGGTGCTGCCATAAATGTTACATCTCTCAAGTCACAGGGATTGTGAAAAACCCAAGTGTCACACAATGAACAAGTACAGCAAGTATGCCACGCCCATTCAGCAGGAGAGTGGTAATCAGGTTTTAGTGAATAATTATCATTTGCATATCACTAAGTAAAGTGTCTTGATTTGTTTTGATCCTATTAAAAATGTTTGTTTCCATCACACTTCAGAATTCCAAAAATAAGTGTTTCATTTGTGCTTTCTTAACTGCTGATTTATTTTAAAATATTTATACAGTCCATTTACAGGTATTTAGATGTTGTGGTATTTGAAAAAAAAAATACACCCTCCATACAGCCTTCCCTTTCACACTCCCTGTACTCCAGTAAGAGTGTCACATTGTTCACTTTACAAAATCCTCTAACTTTGTAGTCAAACACCAATAGCCATGATAAACAGATAAGCAGCTATTTGTCACAAGACATAGCCTTACATATGCCCTCTGTCTTTGAACACACAGCAAATTTGGTAACATAAAGACAAAATTTAAAGGCCTTTTTTATTGCTCATTAACCTTCTGAACTCCACCATGGTGTTTTCTGGGGGTGCTGCAAAAACCCTCCCCCCCCCACCCCCCATCCCCCACTCTACTCCTTCCAGCCAGTGCTTAATTTGAGCCTGTGGTTTCCAGTGCTAGGCACTGGCACTTAATTGTCAGCACCAGCACGTGGGACAGCCTGCCACAAGGTGTCGCTGTCTAGGTAATTTAGAGACCACAACAACAGTTAATTATTAATGCTATATTCATTAAAAATGTCTATTACCTGCTGCCCGAGCCATTCTTAAAGATTTGAGGCCTGGAATAGTCTGAATTGTCACAATTGTAGGAGTGTGGCGGTTAGTAGTCGTGTTGTTCCTATCATTGGCAGCATAGCAGGGCAATGTGTGGTGGAAGCTGCAGTGGACTCCTGACGAGAGCCCTGGCACTTATTTTTTTTCAAATTAAGCACTGCTTCCAGCACCTATGCCCTCACTGCTGAGGTGCATCTAAGAAATAGAAGTGTGTTACAGGTGCTTCAGTGGTTCAGTCTATATTTCCGTGAAGACTGACCATTCAAGCATAGTTTCACTGAGCAGTAAGACCCGGTTTCGAAGTATGACTCCAAAAATACTGATAAAACAGCCAAACCTTAATGTCGAACGTGCTATTTCTCAGCATTGAATGGCAGATTTAGGTCTGGCTTGATACTGCAACTGTCTGAGACCTTTTGTTACCAATACTTTAAAATATGCATGAAGTGTGCTTTGGCAAAACATATATTCAAAGGAGTAATTCTCTTTCTCCTCCTACCATTGGCTGCTATGTGTGTCATTCAATTCTTCTCGTAGTTGCACTGTATACAAAAATACATCTTTTTTTTTTTATTTGTCATTTACTGCAGCAGCTTTTAAAAAAAAAAATGTCGACAGAATCCATGGATTCTGGCACATTCCGAGATTGACTATTAGTGGTAGACCAGGGAATGCATCAAATTGCTACGCCTCCCCAGGTGAGGCGTATTTCTACTTGTTTTTTACTCTTTCTATGAATGCTGCATTCTGCAGCACACATAGAAAGAGGGAAATGCCTCAGAGGATTGTTTTTGTGCAAGAAGGTGTCCCTTCCAGCACAAAAACAATCCTGCCAACAACGCAGGCACCCTTGAAACGTGACACAAGGGTGCCGGCGTTGGCACTAGGTAGCCAAAAGTGCGCCAGTGGTAGGAAAGGACAGGAATGCATCTTATAATTTCTAATACAGCGCATTCCTGCCCTTTCCCTTTCACGCAGCGCAGGGCGGCAAGGTGGCTTACTGCATTGCGCTGCGTGAAAGATTGATTAATCTGCCCCTCTATATAAAAATGTTGCCGCGCGACCATGTCAGTTATAATGCTGGTGTTGAGCCAAAATTTCAGGGCCTCAGCACAAGTAGTAAATATATTTAAAAATATTGGTTCAAGAAGTATGCGGAGTTCAGAGTTAAATTCAACACAATATCAAAGCAGGGGCAACATTGTTTTGTTCTCTCTCTGCAGTGCGGGTAAATATGTGCACAGTTTTTCCAAGTTAGTCTGTAGCCCTTAATGGGTAGGACCATGAAGCTTGCACGCAGTATGTTCCTTCAACAGGACAGACTAATAGGCGCCCTTAGATAGCACTGCACTGTACTTGTGTCCACTGTCCTAGGAGGGAGTGAATGGCTCGACGCTGCCTGGCTGTTCAAGATTATATATCCGTGGCTCTCCATAAGAAGTGGGCTCTTTGGTGTGATTTTGCAAGCAGTGTAGGAGAGGTGCGTGTGCGAGTTCTCTTCTTCCACAAGGGTGCTTACCTTAAGACCTGCAGTAGTTGAGGTTAAATGGTTTGACCATGGATTGTTTTCGGTCTTGAGAATCTCTTGCAGTGCCATCTTTAAGGAGTGGGGTTTAACACACATGTCCAGGTGGTGGTATTTTATTAATGCTGATTTGCAAGCAAAGCAAGTCCTGTATACCAAGACTAAATTCAAGACCTATCTGACAGCAGCGGGTAAATTTAGCTAGATGGAAAATCCTTCTAAATACCATGCCCTGCAGTTTTTCTAAAGTCAGTGAAAAGTGTGACCGAAAAGCGAGACAACCATAGTATAATCTAGCCTTCTTATGACGTGCTGGACCCCCGTGCTGTTTGATTTATTCTTGAGGAAAAAAAATGTGCAGGCCTAGGAGCCGTTTTCCATCTCTTAACTTTAAGTGTAAATCACAGATTAGGCTTGGAGGCCTTGCTTCAGGTGGTAGTAAATTGCTTTGAGGAGTTTGTATTTGTAAGCTGATTGTATATTGAAGCTGTGATTCCGGGCCACTTCTTGGTGAAGTGATCATCTTTTATAACATTATAAGCAATTCAGAGCCGGCCACTGACACTTGCTAATATTTGTTTTTATCTGGTGATGCTGTACTCCGCTTTATCCTCCTTATGAGAGCACCGCAGCCAGAGCAGTCAGAGTTACCTATCACCTTTATACATTCTACGGATGTGACCAAAGGCAGGTGATTGCTCTCCTCTCATTGTAAGATCCAGAATGAGCTGCATATAGAGCTAAGAAGTTTGGAGATAAAAATAAAAAAAAATAGAGTTGGGCTTGGAGACCCTACGGGAAAGCCTGACTTGGCTGGTTACGGGCGTGAAGGAGTTGTAGGGAGACCAGATGATGTGAAGCCAAAACGTCTGCAACCTTTAGACCCAGTGCGACTGAGTCATGAATGTGAGGGAGGAGATGGGGCTGTCTGGGCATGTACCCAGGTTAGTGACGTTAAAGTCGCCTGCGACTATAATCTCGTGTGTGGCGTGATTGCAGATTAGCTCCGCTGTAGACTCACAGAAGTTGTTTATTGTTTTTTCATGAGGGCCTCTGTGGAGGCTCAGATATATGTTGATGGTAAGAATGGAGATTCCCCTGCTGCCAGCCCTGCAATGGTTGAGTGATATTGCTTCCAGTGATGGATTTTTCAAGTCTAGGATGGACGTTGATAAATTCATGGCTGTTGACAAGTATGTGGATAAACCAACAGATGGTTGACAAAGTTGGTGCACTTGTGAGCTGGAGTGCAGATTTCTGGAAACCTCCTAATGAGATTGGTTCAGTGCTCCACGTTCCCTGAGATGGACAGTTACAGCACAGGGATGACGTGTGTTCTTTAAAGAGGTGCATCTTAAATTCTTTCCTAAATTGGAGTAATGTTGGGGCAACCCTGATGGATACAGCAATGTTGCTCCAGATCCCGGAAGCATAGTTGGAAAATACCAGTCTGCCTGAAAATCTGGTGCTTTGTGCTTTTTTCTGCTTAAATATTTCAGTGCAGCACTTCCGAGAGGTCTTACAGCATCCCATACCACAGATAAAGTAGAGCGTCTCTCTACAAAATATCAAAACGTTAAGAGCTAAAAAAAAGCAAATTAGACAACGATGTTCACCTTATACAGAAAAGAAAAAAGTAGCATTCTAACTCCTTAAGAAATACATATCCATTTGACCATTATATTACACCACATATGTGCTGTGCTATAAATGCCACAGTCTGTCTTTTTGACACCAGCATATAGTGCCATTCCTGATTTCCACTGCATTGACAATATAATGTGCTACATCACCCTGCTTGGCACTCATCTGCATGAGCAAATAACATAAAGGCCACATGACCATCAATCCATCAATGTTACCATGGGGTGGTGGTTGACAACCTTTGTTTGTAATCACTGTGACTTGACATGCCACGCTTGCTTGTGTGGCCTCCCCAGGAGCTATGCGACCTTGCTATGGCTCCGCTGCTTTGCACGTCCTTACCAGCGGCATGTACAAGGCGAGAGTATACATGTGATATTGGTACATTATCTCTCTTTTAGAAAGGTATGACTGCCATTGCAAGGTGTGAGAAGCAGAATATGTTAAATTCATCTATAACAGATATATTCTTATTCATTCAAATTTCTGATGCCTGGTACTTCATCAGCTTCTGCCTAGATGTATTGCGCCTTGTCCTACTGTGGTGACAAAGGTATGAAATCTTGGTCTCTCTTTAAAGCACACTACCACCCAAATGAATATAATCCTCTGTTTATCCTGCCTCAGTATAAACAATCTTGAGTCTTCTTGAGGTCTCGTCTGCCGTCCAGCATTCAGTTGTCCTCCAGCTAGGTTTCCCAATACTAAATTCCAGTAGATACACACAAATGCCCTCTATGACCAAACGCGATAGGATCCTCCATACTGCCTCAGTTATTTATTGCAAATTGGAGAAATAAAGTTACCTCGATAGAGTGCCAGTTCTCAAAGTCACTAAATAAAGGACAATGAAGGTACTATTTACAGAGGATATAAAAGTCGTGATGGAAGTTTTCCAAGGAGGTTTCTTTGCATCAGCAAGTGTTTTAGGTCCTTCTTGAATCCTTCAAATAAAGGATTGTGTATATCGCTGGCAGAATTGAGTTCCAGATTATGGATGCCCTTCCTGAGAACGATTGAGAGAGGGATCTTTGTTTCTTGAATCTGGTTTAGACTAGGAGCATAAAGTGTTTCTACAAAGAGAGCAGTTATCCCAATCCTGTGAGCTAGTGTTCCAGGTATTTCAGGAAGTCACCATGCAGGGCTTTGTGAGGGATGCAGGCAACTTTAAATACGCTTCTTGCTTCAATCAGGCAAAGGGCGCTGGAGTCATGTGATTGGAATGTTTGACATCGGAAACCAATCTCAATGCCTAGTGGAAGGTTACCTTCATCGAGGCTAGCTGGACTTTGGGAATTCCTGTGAGAATCGCATTACAGTAGTCGAGTCTTGATGTAACCAAAGATTGTCGCACCGTTTTTAAAACATTGGTCCTGGGTAAAGGATGTCATTCTACAGACAAGTCTGAGTTGGTGCTGTGTGCTCTTTGTAATAGCACAAATGCTTGCAGGTTTAAATGCATTCAAAATTTGGTGAGTTTAATAATTTTGGGTTTGCAATTGAGTACATATGGTGAAAGTCAAGTCAAGATTGGACCATGGTCGAGTTCAGTTTAGTGGATAATGAATAGGAATTGAGTCCCCAGGACTGTTAGAGAGTCAAGCCAAGATTGAGCTTCGGCCGAGTTCATTGGAAAGGAGATAAGAAGGAATTTGGTCTTCCAAGTGTTTCATATCAGGTGGTGGAATGTGACCTACATTGAGTATGTCCTCTGGAGAAGAGACAACTAAGTATCGTATGCATGGTGATAATGTAAGATGTTTGACTGTTTAAGAAGTGTGGTTAGTGGGTCCAGGTACAGTTCGAAGAGAGGTGAGGATAAAATAGATCCGGGCGGAACACCATGGTTTATAGGTGATGGATCTGATAGGACACAGCTAAGTTTTATTTATTAGAATCAGTTTTCCTGGTATAGGGAAAATGAGCTCAGAAAAGTGCCATTTATTCCATTCTGTCTCTGAGAGTTTTGGCAGAGTGTCAAACACTGCAGATAATTCAAGGAGAATGAGCAGGCACGAGTCTCCATTATCCAGAAGACATAGCACATCATCGATGATTTGGAAAACAATTCTCTTTGCACTACAGCCAGGTCTAAAATCAAATTGCAAATTGACAAGTAAGTCGTGGTCCTCAATGAATGTTTTGATTTGTGTAGAAATGCAGCTTTCCAGGATTTGTTTTAGGAACAGGAGATTAGCTACTAAGCAGAAATTGTTCAGATCTTCAGCGTTTGACCCTTGTGTTTTCAAGAGCATGGTGAGCTGCCCATGTTTCAGACAAACTGGTAATTTGCCTTGAGTCAGTGAAGATTTGATCAGGTGTATCCAGTATGGGACGATGTACTTGCTGATTTCTTTTAGTATGATAGCTTATGGAAGCCCGATGTTCATATACTTTTAGCTCTTATCTTAATGGGTTTACTTTCAAATTCTCCAGACGCGTTGCTTTTTGGGGCTGAAGTGAGAGAAGGATAGTCCATCAATTGAGCAGGCAGTGAGACGTAATCTTTTTTATCCGCTCAATAAGGAAGTTGGAAAAAGTTTTACTTCTGTCTCTGGAGGTATTAGCATCTAGCTTTGGAAATGGATTAGTGTGCTGTTTGACAACACCAAATAGTTTTCTGGGATGACTTCTAGCTTGTTCCAATTGCGATCTGAAGAAGGAAGGCTTTGGCTCAAAGATATTATTTTTGTATATTTTTCTTTCTATGTACAGATTCAAGGTAGAGGGCTCTTCCTGACATCTTCGTTGCGCTGCTCTCTTTCCTTCTATCTTCATTTAGGTCTTTAATGTACCACTTGGGAGTTTTTTCTCTTTTTGATTTCATGGGGGATTATTTGTACATTATATTTTATAGTCCAATTTACACCTGGAGAAAGTGACAATGCCTGCATGCATAAAATACAAACGTAAAAATTCAAGTACTCTGTAACCCTGGGCAAAGCACTACGCTACGCTCGCGTAGTTTGCGAAGTTTGCGCTACTTCGCACAACGCGAATTGCACGTAGCACAGTGCAAACACGCGTAGCGTAGCGTAGTGCAGCGGTCATTTTTGCTTGCTCGCGGTCCTCAACGTCAAGTTGGCAACCGCAAGCAAGCAAAATGACATCCCGGCGAGACTTTTTCCTCGTTCGCGATCAGCAACATCAAGTTGCCGATCGCGAGCGTGGAAAATAAACCTCCCGGCGAGATTCTCAACGCGGGGAGGTCAGGTTTCTCATTGCGAGTGGTCGCGTATGCTCGTGACCGCTCGCGATGAGAAACTACCAGTCCGCGTTGAGAAAGCTGCCGCTCGAGTAAAAATCTACTCGAGCGGCAGTAAAAGACAGCTCGCACTGTGCAAGATGCCGTTTTCAATGATTGCACAGTGCGGACAAGCATCCGGCACTGTGCAATCATTGCGAACAGTGCACTACGCAGTTCGCGTAGTGCTACGCGTAGCTCGCGTAGTGCGAACTGCACTTTGCGTAGCTTCGCGTAGCGCTACTTCGCGAACTACGCCCAGGCTTAGTACTCTGTAGAAGTCAGTTTCTATCAAGTGGTAAAATGCTGGCTCTGGCAAAATTATAATAATTCATGTCAACTTATAAGCATCCTTGGAATGATGCCCACCTCTTGTAAGCTGCTGTGTGTGGCATAATGATGGTAACTGTGTTATAATGTACTTGTTACTCAATGCATCTTCCCTATTGAGGTTCTCTGCCTTGCTGCTCAGCCTATGGTCAGGTCATTTAGAATGTTCAGTGTGTTTGTATTGAAAGGAGAATCAGTTGATGTGGAAGGGCTGAGCAGCGAGGAGGCTGCTCCTGGTGGGGCACTTTTATGGATCAGACCAACATCCTGTAACCTGTAACCTATGAAGTAATCTGAAGAATAAATCTACAACCTTTTATATACAAGACATGCCTGCGCATCATTCTTTGTTTTAACACACTCCTGGCATATTGTGGACATCCATGGTATGATGGTGCCTATCTGTGGCTTAAGGCTGGGCATAACAAAATGGCATCTACTATTGGCATATTGCGCACATTCCAGCGGGTCCTAGCAGTAGAGTGCTACTCCTTGGCATATCGTGGGCATTCATTGCACATTGGTGCCCCTCTATGGCATAACGTTAACCCTGGCATGATGCTTGTATTTCCTGGCATATTGGGGGCACCCATGCCACAGTGGTGGTTCTGGCAATACAGTGATACTACTGTCCATATATTGGGTGGTCGTGACAGCCACAAGTGCTATATGCTTACTGTTGCATAAAAGTGCTTGTTCATAGCATATTGCAGGCAAGTCTGTGTTTTAGAGATATTTGGGCAAGGCAAATGTCTCTTAGATTTATAACAGCTTTTCCACTTGCGGCCTCTCACCTTGACATTGAATTAGGTTTCCACTATGTGGGAATGTCCTTCCCTCATTTATCAGAGGAGCTCCTTTTCAACAAATGAAAATGGGGAAGGGAGCACACTGCCTGGCGTACCAGCATACCAGATGCATTATGGTACATGCAGTGCATGAAAACCGTCTCTTTAGTTTACTCAGCAGTATCAAAGAGGTCACCGTTGTTGGCACAGCCATTGCTAGGTATCTCTGGACGCATGTGTTTCTGGATTGTTGTCCTTTATCAGCAGAGAGTAATTTGAGGGTTTTGGGGTGCGTGGAAATGCTACCGAAAGACTTCTCAGGTTAATTACCACTTGCAGAGCGCAGGTGAGTCCACGAATCGCACAGATGTGTCTTGTCCCTAAAATATAATAATCTATCATTTTATTTAAAAAAGCACTTTATATTCCACTTTTGCCGTTTCTAAACACTGTGAGAATGCAAAAAATGCACCAATTAGACCACGTTCTTCAAGGCTAGTGTAGTACGGGTTGCGATATGTCTGAAAACATACTTACAGGAGAACACACCATAATGTGAAAAACAAAGGTTTCCTAACCGTGTTCATGTTTAATGTAGGCAAAGCACAAATGCATTAGGTTAGGAAAATATGAACACCCTAAATTAAAAGTTCATTTGAGCACTATACACTTCGATTATGTAAATTTCGTACATTTTGTTACTGTTTTTTTAAATATTTGTTTATTGTTTGCTACATAACAGCCTATGCATTAACAACAACCTATCATAACAAGCCCCTTGACCTCCACAGTTACCCCGAAATCCGCGTGTGGTACAATTGTCAAATAATCAGAAAAACAGCTGCCATTTTCCAAACCTCTGAAGGAAAAAAGTAAAATCTGCACCCGAAAAATCTGGAGTTCTTGGAAAAGGTGAGAATTTAAGGCGCTGTTTCTCAGTATGGTGCAAAAAAATGATTACCATCAAATTGCATACATTTCTAGTATCACGTGTCTTTATTAACATTTTCATCATTATAGCATTACATTGAATGTATTCTTATTACAGTGCTAGGGAACAGAATGACATCCCAACATAGGAACACGTCCCAGCTGTAGTCATGAGTGACCCACAACCCACAACATATTTTGACGAACCGAGACACCCTTCAAAAGGGAATAACACCACACCACTGTCCACCACGAATCACTATATCCTCCCGGGGTGAGATGTATGTAAATAGTGCCCTAGAGGGGTATAGCAGTCTATTCCTTTGGCAACGGAATGTAAGCAAGGAACAATAGGTAAATCGAGACCATTGTGAACAATCAACATTAACACTTCAACCCAACGCCCTTGAATGTGAAGACAAACTATTAAGTCAGAGTCCAAGAAAAGCCCGAAAGTTCCTCAGACAATTGTAATTTGTCATTAAGCTTGAAAATTGGCCTTTCAAATGTCGCCATTTTGTGCATATTTTCTATTTTCTAGCCATGATTGAAATGTTTGATGTTGTGCTTGTTTTCCAATGACATATTATGCCCAATTTGGCGATGCCCCGCGCGGTGGCCAGCCATCTAATAACGTGAGTAGTGCGAGTTTGTAGGCCCGATACATCATGCGATAGAGCCATACGGCATTTAGCGGCGTAGACATGCTGAGGTCAGTTTTGAGATATCCCCAAACCTGTCGCCAATATTCATTGAGCATTCCACAGTCCCACAAAAAAGCGTCTGTTGTCTACCCCACATATGCAGCACATCTCCAGCATCGTGATGTGACGCAGATCTCAGCTCTGTGGACCAATGCCAACAATGACATTTTTTGAAAAAGCTGTATTTCAGGTGGGATTCCCTGACCCCTTTATTATAATCTGTCATAAATACGACCACTCATCCTCCTCAAATGCATTATTAGGACATGTATCCCAGCATATGCGGAGTCAAGGGGATGTGTCGGGGGACAAACGATGATCTGTCAGGGTAGGGTACAGCCTCGGTTTAACCCCACCGTAGTCTTTCCAATTGTGTAAGTAGCCCGTAATGAGGGAGTGGTCTAGGGTGATTGAGGAGACTGTAGTCCCTCTGGAGTTCAGTGAAAGAGTTTGGAGAGCCATGAGAGATCACATAGTTAATATGACGTATTTTATGTGCTTTCGTAAGGACCAGTGATTCCCTCCTCATCCATTGTAATGTCGGAGTTGCGCCATAACAGCGCTTTGGAATGCAATCGATTGGGGACCTTCAGGAGCATGCGGGCCTTCCTTCAGGCCTGTTGATGTTGGGAAGTATGTATGATGCGGTTGATATGAAGGGTTATTTGAGGTTGATTGATATAATAAACCACAAGATTGCCCCCTACGTTCACAATGTGGTGTTCGATTGCAACCCAGTGGGGCATCGCTCTGAGTTTTCATCATGTAAAGTGAGTGGGCTTCCTGTTGTACCAACCACTAACTTGGTGAGGTAGCCCGCGGCCCCCTTCTCAGTAGATGTGTGCATTCTGGATCCTTTTAATCATGGTTTATATCCCCCACACATACATTGGCAAACGTTATACGTTATATCCTTAAAAGAGTTTGCAGGATAGGAAGGGCTATCATGCCAAAAATATAATTAAACTTGGGTCTCGTGTTCATTTGGATGATCTGGACTCTCCCCTCCGAGACAGGTTCAGCTGGGACCATTTACAGCCATTTAAAGAGTAGGTCCTCCAGTGGTTGCATAGATTTCATTGTTGTCAAAAAGTAACGACTGCATCAGAACAAGTAGTAATCCGCAGAAACAGATTGTGAAAATCTAAATGGATATTTCTCAATTTAATGGAGAAAATAATGCAGCAACTACATCAAACTGAATACATTGCAAACATTTGTTTTAAGCATCCCTGCATGTTTAAAAATCGAGCTAAATTACAGCTGTAGGGTCTGTGGTGACTCCTCGTGTACATTTAGCCTATTTATACACCTTGCTCGTTCTCCTCTTACATGCTGCCGCCAGACGTTCGCACGTGCACTTGCTGCATTCAGTCTTAGGGGCGGGGGTCATCTATTGGGTGACTGGATGCCTTGCGCTGGACACCTCCCTGTGCAGGCGCGCAACGCCCAACGACCATTGGGCTCATAGCCCCCCCCCGTCGTGTGTGGCAGCCCGGGCTGAGACAGCTTCCCGGGGACACACACAGCCGCACCTGAGTACTTCACAGGTCTTTAAAAGACTGCTTGTAAATGAGGCTCTGTTGTTTTTCACCCCTTTTTAGAGCCCCTGCATCCCCACTCAGCCTATTGCTGGAAGAGTCAGCCCCCCCGAAATTTTTCTTAGCCCCCCTGAAATTTGGCTCTAGTTGCGCCTCTGCCCCTGTGCAACCACTGCTCACCATCCAACACCCCAGCTGAGCAGCCATTTCAATAGCCTAAGTGTTGTGAGTATGTCAGAGCTGCCTGCACGCGAGTTAGCCAATAATCTCAAATTATGCTAATGAGCAAGCATATACATACACAGTAAGAAGAACATTTTAACAATTTATCTGAGTTTTCTAAAGTTAGCTCTTTTTATTCACGGGTCTACATTTCTTACAGGTTCAAGCTTGGGTTAGTAAGAGAGGAGTTACGCCCCTTTTGCAGAATTTCATGAAACATTGAACATACATGGAGGTCCGTGTCAGACAGGAGCGGGCATATCACCGGAGAGCCCCCACTCGCCCCTCCCACACCAGTTAAATGTATACAATTTCGATGCGGAGATTCTAATCACGCTGGGCAGGTTGCATCACAGCCAGGCCTCGTGCGTTGTCAATCAGCTGCACAAGGAGGGCTGGTGATTAGAAGATTGCAGTCGCCCTGAGGCGAAAAGGAAAGTCCAAAACCGAGATATCCTCAACTGAACCACAGCTGCTTCTATTGTCTGAAGCTGGGTAACTTTGACAGTGTTTATTTTTGGGAAATTCTGTCTGTTTAAGCTTTAGATGTTTTACTCCCTGCAAGGGAGGGTTCTTTTACCACACTTTTCATGTGGATTTCGCTGAGGTAAATGTATTTTGAAATCCAACAAAGAATTTAAAAACTCCTAGTCACCCCACTCTCTTACAATTTAAGGACTAAAAACAAACTGAATAACACTTTATTTTTTTCCTGGATCGAATTGTCAGATGTGGCCCTTGAGAGTGAGATGTGACCCTTCGGAGTGATGATACTGCTCCAAATACTTTTTACCAGTGCTTGAAATGGAAAAATAGAAGTGCAGGTACTCTGTAACAGAGTACCTGCTTGTTTCTGAGAAGTGCCGGTACTCTCCAATTAAAAGTCTCGCATTTCTCTTGAGAAGTGCTGGTACTCTCCCTCTTAAAATAAAAAGGTGCCGGTACTCCGTACCGGACAGTACCTGCCCATTTAAAGCACTGCTTTTTACTGTACTGATTATAGGTTTGTTTATTAAGTATACCCTCTGCGTCTCGTTCATGTGGCTTCTGTTATACACGTTTGTATCGCTTAACGCAAAGTGTTTGCCCTAATGGATGAACCTGCCAGTGCCAATTTATCTAAACGTTGTTAGCAAAACAGCTATTTTCCATTGATAAAAAGAAAGACTTTTGTTGGGACTGGATTCTGTGTAAGAATCCAGTGATGGTTGGAATGTTTGGGTTGGAATATTGATTGGCAGTTGTAGCAGTTGTCCTGCCTGGTCGGTCATGTACCCACCTACTTAGTGAACTCAATAAAGAATAAGAAGCAACTCACCGTCTGCGTTTTACTTGCTTTCAGTGGCAACGAGCGGGACTCCACGACCGACCAGGATGCTGCTTGTTCGAGGATTTTGGAGCTTCTGCATTTAGGCTTTGTTTGCCGCGTTTCCGGATTCGCCGCTTTCCTGGACTGGATTAAAACCGTCCCCCACCCCCTCTGCCCTTGGACTGCCCTACTCTTTGCGGTCTGGCAGTGTTTTGTGCTATTGGGGGCATTGGGCAATTTTGGCAGGTGCTCGCGCTTAACCAAGCGCTCAAGCTGTTAGTACGTGCACAAATCCATTACGTGCACGTCGGCGCTCACTTGGGGAGTTTGGGGGGGCAGCTGAACCTGTGAGGTCTGCCCCCCGGGCAGATTGGGAGGGGGAGGGGCTGGCCGGCACCGGCCATTTTGCGCATTGGGCTGCATTGGGAATAGCCCAATTGCAGCCCAATACATTTTGTAGCCCAACGGATATATCCTGGGTCCTGAGCGCGCTCCCAGCCACCATTTTAGGTTTGGTGACCTGGTGGCTGGGAGCGTGTCTGGTAGATTAGCGTTTTTGTGAGATTAGCGTTTTTGGTGGTAGCAGTAGTAGGTTGGAGGGAGGTCTTATATTTCTTGGTTGGCAGGGTAGTCATCGTGATGGTTGGAGAAGATTACAGGGTTCTGGAAGCCGTCCGGCTTCTGAGCATGGCAGGGCGGTTGGACCTCCTGCTGCCGGAGGCCGCGGGGAGTGCGCGCCCCTCGAGGCGTGCTTCCGCGGGGTGGCGGCTGCCGTCGCGGCCTGCTCGCCCCCGGAAGGCATGAAAGCAACAGGTGAGTGCTCGGGGCCGCTTTGGGGCTCTGCGAGCGGCACCATGGGTCTGCACTGAACCACAGCCTCGTGTGCTTGAGGAGGCTGCGGCCGAGGCGCGGGGTGCGGCCCGCCGGAGGAGCACATCGCGCGTCTCCCCGGCCGGGTCTCCAGGTGTACGGGGCCGCTCCTATACCAGGAGAGTGGCCCGCTTGTGCGCACTGAGCCGGAGCCTCCCGCTATGATCGAGGCTCGGCGGGAGACAATGGGGGCGGGGCCCGCTGGAGGAGCGGGTCACGTGGCTCCCCGGTCGGGTCCCCGGGTGTCAGTAGGCCGCGGGGGGCAGGGAAGGGGCCCATGGGACCGCGGTCGAGGTGAAGCCCAAGGAGGGAGGGAAGAGGGGCAAGAAGGGAGTTGTGGGCTTTACTGCCCCCTTTGAGGGAAGCGTGCTGTTGGGGGAAGATTCAGGTTTGGGTGGGTTGGCAGGCCACATGGGGTTACAGATAGGCGGTACAGGGGGCATGGAGATAGGATCCCGGCACACCCCTGCTGGGCGGGTGGGGGAGGCAGTAGTAGGAGGGGGCTGTGGGAGAATGCAGAGGTTTTCTCTGGGGCAGCAGGGGTTGTGGGGGGCGGGGGTACCTGGTTGTTGGAGGAGGAGGGCGAGGGTGTGCCTGTTGAGCTGGAGGCAGCCGGGGATAGCCGGGATTGGGAGGGCCTGGACATCTTCACTTCCTGGAACGAGGAGGTGAGGGGTTTAGATAGGGTGGGCCAGTTGGATGCTTACATGGCACAAGGGGAGTCTTTGGGTCTGGGGCAGGGTGTTGCAGGGGCCAGCAGGGGGTGGGGTGGGGCCTGGGTAGGGGGACATTGGGGGCCGGGGGTGGGCCCAGCTGGGCTAGGGCTGTGGGACCTGCGGGGTTGGACTGGAGCGACTAGGAGGACGTAGGGGAGATGGGGGGAGGCTTTAGACCTTAGCAAGGTGGGGGCGTGCGTGGGCGGCTTGTATTTTAGGTGTGGGTAGAAAGAGGAATTGGGAGGGGAGGGATAGGGAAGGTAGGCCCAGCACACCAGACCAGTCCTTTTTATTTCAGGCGGTGGAGCAGCGGCGGGAGCCAGACTTGGCAGAGCTGTGTGCGGCTCAGAGGCGCCGAGGAGAAGGGAGGGTGGAGCCTCGCGCGGCGTGCCCAGTACCAGCGTGGGATCTCGACGCGGCTGGCACAAGTAGGCCACGAGCGGTCTCGCTGGCCCCAACACCCGACGGTCCTCAGCGGTCCACGGGGCACCGAGGACACAGAAGCGCAGGCGGAGGAAATACTAGCGGGCATAGGAGAGTGCAGTCTGCACCTCCGGTTGAGAGGAAATGGGGACACGAGGAGCCCGAGGAGTTAGATTATGAGGAGGACAGCCTGGAAGATGGCGAGTTACGTGAGAGCGAGGAAAGGGGTGCGGGGGCCCATTAATGGTTCTTCTAGTATATTGCCGGTGTCACAACGCCCGGCAGAGCCTACGGGTCGGACAGCGAGGTCGGCGGAACCTACAGCTCCCTTGGCAAGGCGGACTGCAGTACGACGGGCACCCTCCTTAGAGCCAGATAAAATGCAGGATGGAGGGGTGAAACCAACAATGGTATCAGTGGGGATCAGTGGGGGAGAGGGGGTGGGGGAGGAGGGGGAGGTTACGGAGAGGCAAGTATGTTTTAGATGTGGGAGTGGGCACAGATGACGCGGGTAAGGCGTCAGCAAGCACAGTGGAAGATACTAAGATGAAGGGTGATGCAGGTATGTCCAAGGCAGTAGAGACAGACGACAAGTTAGAGAGCAAAGAGTTAAAAATAAAAAGACTGCCTTATATGGGGGTAACCAAACCGCTGGGCGAACACCTAATGTTGGCCACTAAAGAGCGGATATGGAAAGGTGAATATGTGGAGATGCTCAAACTACTGCACAGGGAAGTGTGCGCGAAGGAAGGATCGAAGGAGGAGGAGTACGAGTTGGCCAAGCGGCCAAAGGTGCCTCTCACCATTGAGAACTGGACAGCAGCCTTTTTAATATACGCAAGCGTCTACTGTGAAAAGTACCCAGAGCGGTGCGTGGCTTTGTTTAAATAAATGGATGCGATTCGGAAGGCACAGATCACTGGGGGTGGATACGCCTGGGCTCAATACGATGAGGAATTTAGGGCACGCATGGCATGGGACACTGAGGCGAAATGGGGGGTGTTAGATATAGACTTGTGGCAGCATACGATGGGGGTGTCCCGAGCAGGGAAGACTATCTTCACAGCCAGTGGGCTACCGCTCGTTTATCGCCCTTTCAAGGGCGACCCACCCGGGGAGGGGTGGGTGGTACAGACAGGATCAGGAGGGGCCTGCTGGGATTTTAATAAGGGCCTGTGCACCCGGGAGTACTGTAGATTTAGGCATGACTGCTCGAAATGTGGAGGCAGACACGCCTTGGTTAATTGCTTCGGGGGGGCCAGGGCAGCAGCAAGGGGGCCAGCAGTGGCAGCAAGGGGGTTTAATGCGGGCGGACAGCAACAGCAGCCCTTCGCGGGAGGACGGTGTATTAAGGGGACTGGGCCAAAGGGCTCATACACCGGTTAGGGTGGACAAGTTAGTCGCAGCCTTACAGGGGAATGTATGACAGAATATCGACGGACAGAAAATCGACCTACAAAAATATCGACACAGAAATATAGAAGTCAAAAATATCAAAGTACAATTTACATCAAGGTAAGTACAAAAATATCGAAAAAAATATATAGATGTCAAAAATATCGAAGTTAAAAATATCGTTTTTTAAAATGTTTTAATAATAATGTAAAATTAAGTAAATAATACATATAATTAAAAGAAATATAGTTAAAAATATTAAAGGATATTTAAAAATAATAACTAATACATTAAATGTTAAAATAAATTAAACATATACATATAAATTAATATATATACTTACTCCACATAGTGCAACAGTAGAGAAAGCGTTGGATAGCGTAGGGGTAAAAATTATTATTCCCACTCCAGAGAGTGCAACAGTAGGGAAAGCGCTGGATAGCGTAGGGGTAAAAATTACTATTCCCACTCCAGTGAGTTCAACAGTAGGGAAAGCGCTGGATAGCGTAGGGGTAAAAATTACTATTCCCACTCCAGTAAGTGCAACAGTAAGGAAAGCGCTGGATAGCGTAGGGGTAAAAATTACTATTCCCACTCCAGAGAGTGCAACAGTAGGGAAAGCGTTGGATAGCGTAGGAGTAAAAATTAATATTCCCACTCCAGAGAGTGCAACAGTAGGGAAAGCGCTGGATAGCATAGGGGTAAAAATTACTATTCCCACTCCAGTGAGTGCAACAGTAGGGAAAGCGTTGGACAACGTAGATGTTAAAAATAACATACATATAAATGAAATAAATATTGTAATTAAATAATGATTTATTAATAAATTTGGAAGAAAAAAAACTACAAATATATCAAAAATAATAATTACTTTAATAATATTAAATACTTCCCATCCTATTCCCCAATAAACACACAACACACTTCACATAAAGTTTCACACAATTAAATTAATTTTCAATTAATCAATTAATAAAAATTAATTTGCAATTAATAATTAAATAGAAAAAAATGTCAATAACAATAAATAATATGTAATAAAAATTAAGAACCAATTATTAATTAATTAACATAAAAATAATTATCAATACCAATAAATAATATTTAATAAAAATTAAGAACCAATCAATAATTAATTAACAAAAAAATATCAATGCCAATAAATAATATGTAATAAAAATTAATAACCAATTAAAAATTAATTAACAAAAAAATTAATTATCAATACTCAATTTTTCTTAATTAATTTCTTAATTACAAATAATTTACTTACCACCCTATTCCCCTAAAAACACACAACCCACTCCAATAATAAATTAATACAAATAAAATAATTATCAATTAATAATAATTAATTGCCAATTAATAATTAATTAACAATAAATTAATTATTAATAACAATAATTAAAAATTAATAATTACTTAATTAAAATTAAATTACTTCCCACCCTATTCCCCTATAAACCCACAACCCGCTACAGAAATAAAACACAAAATTGAATTAAAATAAATTAATAATTCCTAAAAATTATTATTTAATTCACTGTAATTAAAATACTTCGCACCCTATTCCCCTATAAACCCACAACGCGCTACGGTACTAAAACGTAAAATTTACTTTAAAAAAAATTACTAATTTCTAAAAAATGTATACATATATTTAAAAAAACAGTACAATACTTAACAAAAAATATAGAACACATACATATTAAATACGTACTAAAATACATAACACTCATATAAATATCGATATTATTAACATCGATAATTTAACTATCGATATTACTAACATCTATATTTGCAACATCGATATTTCTTACCTTAACTTCGATATTCTGGTGGTAGATATTCTTGACTTCGATATTTTGTCCCTACGATATTTAAAACTCGATATAACTGTGCTTCGATATTTAAAAATCGATATTTTGACTGTCTACCCTTACAGGGTTATGGCAACCAGAAGGCTGCAAAAACGTTACAGGCAGGTTTTCAAGAAGGTTTCAGACTAGGATATGGGGGACCTAGGACTAGTTGGTGGGCGGACAATTTACAATCGTCAAAGGAACATCCTGAAATTGTACAAGAGAAATTAGACAGAGAAGTGCGGGAGGGTCGCATGGCGGGCCCATTTGAGGATTGGCCTTTGGAGAATTTGATTGTGTCTCCAGTGGGCATTGTGCCAAAGAAGGAACAGGGGCAGTTCCGATTAATTCAACATTTATCCTGGCCAGAAGGGAACTCAGTGAATGATTTTATTGATGAAAGGGAGGCTACTGTGTCCTATTCGTCGGTTGACGTGGCCATGTCACTAGTAGGGACCGCAGGTGCAACGGCAGAAATGGCAAAATGCGACATAAAATCAGCTTTCCAATTGCTTCCAGTTCACCCGGATGATTGGGATCTCCTGGGTATCCATTTCAATGGTAAATGGTACGTGGACATAGCATTACCGATGGGCTGTTCTATGTCTTGCGCATTATTTGAATGTTTCAGTATGTTCCTCCAGTGGTTGTTCTCAAAGCGCACAGGTCACCAATTGGTAACGCATTACCTGGATGACTTTTTCTTTGTCGGCACCTCAGACTCCACGGAGTGCCGGGCAGCTCTGGACAGCTTCAAAGAGATCATGAGGGAGCTCGGGGTGCCTTTGGCCCCCGAAAAGACGATGGGTCCCAGTACGGCTCTTTCCTTTTTGGGTATCGAACTGGATTCTCAATCCATGGAGGCGCGACTGCCGGAGGGCAAAAAGCAGAAAATGCTGGGGCTGCTAGAGGCAATGCTGGCCAGAGCTAAGGTCACAGTGAGGGAGATTCAGGTGTTACTGGGACACCTCAACTTCTGCCGGGTGGTGAGAGTAGGAAGGACGTTTTGTAGATGACTGGGTAGAGCACTTACGGGAAAGAGACCGCCACATCACCACGTCCGCTTGTCGGCCGGGGTGAGGGAGGACTTGTGGATGTGGAAGTTTTTCTTACAGGATTTCAATGGCATTCCTTTGGCAAGGGGGAGGACATGGTTTGGGATGTTCAAATTTTTTCAGATGCCGCAGGCAGCATAGGCTTTGGCCTATATTGGCAAGGAAAATGGTGCGCGGAACAGTGGCCAGCTGAATGGGGGGGTGGGGGTAGGAGTATCGCATTCTTGGAGTTTTTTCCCCTAGTAGTGGCTGTGACTTTGTGGCGCATAAGAAAGTGATTTTCAGGATTGACAACATGGCAGTTGTGGAGCTTGTCAACCGACAGTCCGCCAGGGACGAGCAGGTATTGAAGTTGTTGAGAGGTTCCGTCTTGGGCTGTTTGCGCTTTGATACAATTTTTAAAGCGGTGCATGTGCCAGGTGTGGACAATGACATAGCGGATGCCTTGTCTCGTTCACGGTGGGGGAGATTCCGTGGGCTAGCCAAGGATGCAGACTGGACCCCGACCCCCATGCCGCGGCAGTTGTGGTACGTAGGCGACACAGGATGCTACAACTGGTGGTAGGGTCCCTGGCACACTCCACAAGGACGGCATACAGTTTAGCTTGGGAGGAATTTATGCTCTCGGGAGCCAAGCGGCGGTCTACGACAGAGCATAGGAGGGAAGATGTGATACAGTTTATTCTCGATCTCATTGACAAAGGGCTATCCAGGGTGACTATCGCGGGCAAGTTAGCGGGAATTGCATTTGTAGGAAAATTATTATGGGGTTATGCTCCATCGGCTGGAGAACTCGGCTCGCGGATGTTAGAGGGGTGGGCTAGGGAGCAAGGTCAGGTAGGCCGGGTGAGACAGCCTTTGTCATGGAATTTGCTGGGCAGGGTGATTCAGGTATTGCCCACCGTATGCTCCGACGGTTTTGAGGCGTGCCTTTTTTCCACCGTGATGGCATGGATGTTCTTTGGGGCTTTTCGGGTGTCGGAATTGTTGGGACAAAAATGTAGGGGAGGTATTGAATGGGGTGATGTGGGACCGCGTCGGGACAGAGTCTGTATATGGCTACGTAAATCGAAGACAGATCAGCGGGGTGCTGGAAAATGGGTGTCCCTCCAGGCTGCAGACCCCCTTTGACTTGCCCTTGCAGGTTCGAAACAAGGTGGAGAGAGCTTGCGGGCAGGCAGGTGGGGTTGGTATTTTTACACAAGAATGGTAGTAGGGTGACGGCATTTCAGCTATTGACAGTGTTGCGTAAAGCGCTGACGGAGTTAGGTATTGATGGCAAGTGTTTTGGGACTCATTCTTTTAGGATTGGGGCGCCATCAGAAGCAAATAACAGGGGGTGAGGGCAGGGGGACATCATGAGGTTGGGGAGATGGTCTTCAGATTGCTACCAGCTATACGTTTGCGGCGCTGCTGGTGGGGTGTAGCGCGGTGCTGTCTTTTCTCCTGTTCATGCAGTTTTTCTTGTTTCAGGTTCGGTGGCTGGCCCCCTTGCCAGAGAGATGTCCATTTGGATAGTGGGGCATTCATTTGTGAAGTGGGCCCAAATCCAGGCACAAGCCAGTTATTTTGGAGAAAATTTAGGTTTCAATAAAGATTTGTTTAAAGTATCCTGGAGGGGGAGGGGGGCATGCGCTGGAAGGAGTTTTTGCGTGCATTGAACGGTTTGATGGTGGCTGGTAGGTGCCCCGACATTTTGTTGCTGTACGCTGGTCACGCATCTTCAACGCGGCCTCCTCAGCTAGACGACACAATGGAACGTGTTGTGTTGCGTAGCAATGACTACGCTGGTTGCGTTTGCATCTTTACCACGGCCTGACAGCTTTACGAGAACAACGATTAGCGGTTTCTGCAACTGACGGCAGCTAACCACCCTGACGGCACCAGTGCTGCAGCAACTACAAGACAAAACCTGAAATGTGTTTATCTCCCTACAAGCAATTCGCAGTGATTCGCACACCTTTACAGTTTCAAGTGGATGTGATTGTGGTGTGATTCCCACACCTTTTGTTTCAAGTGGGAGTTACACTTCTAGTCTGTGCTACACGTGCTGCTGGACTACAGGAAAGGTAACTTTAGCAGGGGATCACCTTGCATCATGATGATTCGCACACCTGTTTTCATTTAACTACTATTTTTGTTTCAGTTTTAAGTTTCAATAGTGATTTTTATACTTTTACAACATTTAGCTGTTTTTGCATTTTGCATCGTCATTTTACTTGCGTGTTTCGAATATACCAAGGTTTATTGTTCATGAAGGTTTGGTCAGTTTTCATGCAACAGTAATTTTTGTTTTAGGTTAAAATCCACATAGATCCACATGCAGCAGAGTATTATTCCTCCTCCCTCCTTTTTAACAAGCCCGGGGTCTCCCATTGAATGGGAACATGGAAGGAGGCTTTTGAAGCTTATTTGGAGTCCATAGAAGGTGAGGTTTTCATGCAAAAGAAGAAATTTGCTATTTTGCGGCATTCTTTAGGTCCTGAGGGCAGAAAGATATTAAAACATCTACCTAGTATTAGTGTTTTGGGGGAGGGGGATGTTTTGGACGAATATGCCACAGCTATTAAAACCTTAAATGCCCATTTCAAGAAGAAGAAAAATGTTATTATGGAGAGGCATAAAATTTATGCTAGGCAACAAATGTCTTGCGAACCAATAGAATCTTATGTTAGTGCGTTAAGGATTTTAGCCGCTACATTTAGTTTTGGGTTGTTTGAGGAGGGAATGATCAGAGATCAGATTGTGGAAAAAAACAACAACAAGAAGATTCAAGAACAATTGTTGACCACGGATACCCTAACTTTGGACAGAGCAGTTGAAATCGCCAGTAGTATTGAAGCTACCACAAGGTACATAGAAAATATATCTTTGGGGTCACAAGTACATGCTATTCAAGGGAGGGATGTTTCGAGGTGCATGGATAAGAAAAGGGATTGAAAATCATGGAATGTTGCAGATGTGGTAATAATAATCATCTTGGCAATTTCCCCAGTTGCCCTTCTGTGGATAGAGTGTGTGCGAAGTGCAAGAAAAAGGGGCATTTTGCAAAGGTGTATAGGTCCAGTAATGTAAAGAGCAAAGTCAAGCAAGTCAACGTTATTGAAAACAGCATCAACAGGAATGATTCAGCAGAAGATTCTGATAATGCGAATGTTGTATTTTGTGTACATGAGAATGGGGATGAAAATTGATTCGCAAAAAGTCAATTGACCATTTTGTTTGGTGAGTGTAGCAGACATTCAAGTCAATATGATGGCTGACTTGACCATTATTGGCACCAAGGAATGGGAACGGTTCAAAGACATTAGTTAAAAGAAATCTAGTGTACGACTCTTTGCATATGGTGGGAAATTCAAAGAAATTGTGGGTGAGTTCGACACTGAGTTGGATTTTAAGGGGAACGGTGTATGTGGCTAAGGATGGATTGTGTCTTTTGGGATGGCTGGAACAGAGGAAGTTAGGAATGTCTGGCAACTATTAGTGATTGTTTGTGGGTCAAGCCATTCCCAGAAGTTTTTCAAGAAAAACTGGGAAAGCTTAAAGGTTTCTCCCACCAAATTGTATTGAAGTTGGGAGCCAATCCAGTGGTGCACAAGGTGAGATGTGTGCCATTAACTATGAGGGAGGAACTTAGGAAAGAATTGAGGAATTTGCGTGAGCAAGGCATTATTGAAGCCATTGAAAGTTCTGAATGGTTGGAGCTAGAAAACCCAATGGGGCATTGAGAATGTGTGTTTTAAGGGACCTCAACAACAGGATCTGGGTTGATAGGCATCCACTTCCCAACATAAATGAGATGTTGAACTCTCTTAAGGGTGCCAAAGTATTCTAGACCTTAGACATGATAGCTGCATATCACCAAATTCCACTCAAATGTGAATCGAGGCATTTGACATCTTTCATTACCCCTGAGGGTGCGTTTAGGTTTAAACGCATGCCTTTTGGCTTGGCTTCGGTCTCCTCTGTTTTTCAGAGAGTAGTGGAGGCTTTGTGCAAGGGTATACCAACGTCCGGTGTTTTCAGGACGACATCCTGATATTCGGTCAAGACTCATCCCCCATGACAAATCATTGGTTTTGGTTTTGACTGCTTTGAAAGACAAAGGCATGACATTGAGGGCAGATACGTGCCAATTTGCAGTTGACTGTGTGGACTATTTAGGATACAAAATATCTGGACAAGGGGTGGAACTGAAGGAAAGTTTGGTGAGGGCATTTGCGGAATTCCCAGTTTCCACTAAGAAGGATCAGGTGCGGTCATTCGTTGGCATATTGGAATTTCATTCCCTTTTTGTACCTAAGTGTGCTGAATGGACTTGTAATTTAAGGAATTTACTCAAAAAGAATGAGATGTTTGTATGGAGTGAAGTGGAAGACTGTGAATTTGATGTTATCAAAAAGGAAATTGCCAAAGCTATTCCTTTGAAGCCTTTTGGCACTCATGATTCATCTGTGATAGTCAGTGATGCCAGTCAACATGGTATAGGGCCATGTTATTGCAAACACGTGAGGGGGAGGACGAAGTGGTAGCCTTTGCATCTTGAGCTTTGAGAGGTGCCGAAAGGACGTACTCTGTGATTGAGCGTGAGGCCTTAGCTTGTTGGTGGGGAGTCAACCATTTCATGCATTAATTATGGGATTGGAGTTTACCATCAGGATGGACGATAAACCTGTAATCAATCTTTTTTCTGCTAGAGGTGTCTGTAATGCTACACCACGAATAGCCAAATGGCAATTCAGGCTTTCAGAGTTTCAGTATTGGTTGGAGTATATACCAGATGCCAGGAATGTTTTTGCTGACTGTTTGTCACGTCTTTCTCTAAGTGATGTCAAGGAGGTTGATGATACAGATAGTGATGAGTTTGTCATGGTTAGTACTATAGCTTGTGTTACTGATGGATGCATTTCAGAGGCTGAGTGGAGAGCTGCTTTAATGTGTGACAGGGTTTTAATGGATGTCAGTAATCATGTGGGTAAGGTCTGGCCTAAGGACAAGTCAGCTGCACATGTTGACGCCTACAAGCATGTCTTTCCAGAGCTGAACAAAATGAGTGGGTTACTAAGAAGAGGAGAGGTGTTGGTTCTGCCAAATGGCCTACCTGGTAAAGTCTTGGAGTTGGCTCATGAAGGTCATGTTGGAATGAGAACAATGAAGAGGAGGATTCGGGATACATTTTGGTTGCCGGGTTTTGGATAGGGAAGTGGAGCACTTTGTGAGGGAATGTATGGCATGTGTCATTAGCAACAAGTTGCAAGTTACTGTGCCTAGTCCAGTGCAGGCAGTGCCATTTCCTGACAGAGCCTGGTCCAAAGTAGGGATTTACATTATTGGCCCCATTAGTGTAGTGAAGGAAAGTTGCAGATACGTTATTGTGCTTATTGACTTTTTTTCACGTCGGCCTGAAGTTGAATTTGTGAGGGCGGCTGATTCCTCCACTGTGGATGAGTTTTTGTAAAACGTGTTTTTGAGGGAAGGTGCGCCTGATGAGATTTTGTCAGACAATGGTGTTCAGTTCACCTCGGGGGAGCTTGAAAGGTTTTTATCCCATTCCGGTGTGAAAAACACAAAGACTGTATCACCCTGGAAGTAATGGCCTTGTTGAGAGGTGCAACTGGGTCATCAAGGACAATATTCAGTTGTCTATTGCCAGTGGATTAGATTGATTCAAAGAGGTCAGGGATTTAATATGGGCAAGTCGCACTACCCCCGATGCAGCCACAGGGGTGTCTCCGTTCAGTTTCCTTAAGGGTCGCGAACCTGCGACCAAATCGGCTAGTCCCTGTATGTGTGATTACGGGAAGGAAAGGGATCTTGCATCGTTAAAAGTGAGGCGTGGAGCTTGTCAAAGGAAGTATAGTGTGGGCGTGAGGCAGGATAGAGTGCATACCTCGTCCATTAAACCTGGAGATTGGGTCAGGGTACGGCTTACTGGAATAGGAGAGAAAGGTCATTCTAAGTTTTTCCAACCCAAGAAAGTCCTTAGAGCCAAGGATTGTGTAGTCATGCTGGAGGAGAATAAGTGATGGAACAAGGAGAGGATATCACCTCAGTGGTAGTGATGGTGCAAGTGTGAGTGGTGATGGAGGTGTGGTGTGTGATGGGAGTACCGAGAGTACTCGTGTGCTAAGGTTATCTTGCGTGAGGAGACCCCCACACAGTTTTTAGATTATGTGTAATGGTGTGTGGGCATGTATCTTTCCTGAATGTTATTCTGGATGGTTTCTGTTTGGTTTTATTTTGCTAATGGTTTTTATAGTTTAGATATATTTAGTTATGTTGTCTAAATCTCACAATATGTATAAAAGGGAAGATGTGTTGGGTCTGGATTCTGTGTAAAAATCCAGTGATGGTTGGAATGTTTGGGTTGGAATATTGATTGACAGTTGTAGCAGTTGTCCTGCCGGTAAGACATGTTCCCACCTGTTTAGTGGACACAATATAGAAGAAGAAGCAACTCACCGTCTGTGTGTTACTTCCTTTTAACTTTCATGTCCTGTAATACAGGATGAGGTGCAACGATGGAATAACAGCGGGTATTGTCAGAATGTACTCTCTTTCAGATTCTGTTTACACAATCATATTTTGCAAATTTACAGTGGCTTTGAGAGATGTGAATGGACAACGCTGAATTGTTTATATTCTTTTTTATCTTAAATACAGTGATAGTGCAAGAACTAGAACCCTGCAACATAGGCAGAAACTAGACATGAAGTGGAATAATGACTACTCCCTATTCACGTAAGGGAAGGGTTGGGCAGGCCTGGCAAGGGCATTCAAAATTAGTCATCAACCAGTGCTGCACTGATGGAGACAAGCTTCCCTAGTCGTAGAAGAATGATTAGAAGCGGTGTATATTCTCTCTTGTTTGTACCTTAGTCCGTGAGGTGCTACTGTGGTAGGTACAGCACCGTAGGCCCTAGTCAGCAGCAAGGAGCTTCAGCCACTTCCAAGACCAGTGGACATAGTCCAATGGGCTCCACGTAAGAGAGGGGCTTTGCTATGACCTTGGGAGGATTACACCAAACTTGAGACTTCATTGAAATCTATGGAGTATGTGGTTGCAGGAATTAACTATATTAAATTCAGTGCCCAGTGAGACTTAAATGAACACCTGGTCATGCCTCTCAATCTGGTAGCTCTACAAGGAGGGTTCATGTAGATCTTTTTGGCTGGTGTTGACATTAAAGTCAAATAAGGTGAAGAATCTCTTGGATGGTGAGGATGGTTTTCTGGGGCAGTGACCTCAGTGCAGTCTACTGATGCATGTGTTGGCAGGCGACACCTTGGAAATGAGTCTGAACTGGAAGTTATACTAGCAAGCTAGAGATGGTGCTGGAGTTAGACTCTGTTGCTGTGTATGGGGCACTAGGAGACTTCATTTTTGTCTATTGAGCATTGAGGGTTCAGGAGTGACACCCAATGGAAGTCCTTTAGGCCAGTGAGGAATGTCATATTTAGGGGCCGATTCCGATCTCGGTCAAAAGGGCACCGAATCGGGTTCGGCATTAGCGGATCCAATTCGGAGGCTGATTTCCCGTCCGATTCGTACACGGGTCCGGACGGCGAGTACGATGCGAACAAGCGCGAATTCTCCGTCCGAATCGTTTCCGGCTCCGAACCGCTCCGTACGACTCGGTCTCAAGCAAACCGTGGCGCGCAATGGAGACGTTTCACAACCGAGCTAGTACGATGCTCGATTCGGACAGCCAGATCGAGTCGGAGCGTCCGGCTCGCAAAAACTCCCGGAGTCGGACTTTGGGGGTCCGCGTCGGACCCCCCTTCACCCGCCGCCTTACGACTCGGACACAGGGGGAGACCTATGGGTCTCCCCAACACAGGCATGTATGGTGCGGATGGCACCGACGCGTACCCACTGTAGGGGGCGCACTTGTTCGCGACGTACCCAATCAGTCAATGGGAGCCCATGTACGCGTCGTACGACCGGCTCACATTGACTTCTATGGGAGTCCGACCGAACAGAGTCCGACAGCATACGGCTGCATCGTACTCGTTCGGTCGGACTGCAGGAGTCCGGATCGGTCGGAAAACACTCCGATTCCGGCTCGGTCGGAGTGCTTTCCGACCCACATCGGAATCGGCCCCTAAGTCTCTAAGGCCCTCATTACGAGTGGACTGAAAAATCCCAATATGTATGGTAACTCAGGTTACCACACATATCAGAATTATGACTTTTGTGACAAACACTGGCAAGTATTTGTATTTATTTATTAACTGTTCAATTAATTAAAATCATTACAGTAAAAACAATCAGCGTGTAAAAACTAGAACAGTAATGCAAAAAGCTTCAGTTTATGTTAGGTTAAAATTTAGCACCCCACCCCAATGCCAACATGATCGGCCTTCCCCAGAGTTTGTGGTCTGTGCCGTGTGGCATTGCGCGCCTTCGTGGGGTCTCCTTTAAGCCTGGGAGTATAAACTACGTTACAGGATGATGGACTAAGCACTCTAGTGTTCCGATTGATCCTCTCTGGAATTAGCGCTATCTTAAAAGGGCTGGCTGAAGGTGTTTAAAGCATCAGACCTTTTTGGAGAGCCGATCAGCTTTCTTCCGCCAAATTTGCAGTACCCTTCACCAGAGTTTTATTGCTTTCGTTGGCAGCTTTTAGGGCAATCCTGATTTGATGGATGAATTGGCAAGTAAAACCTGTCGATATTTATCGGGGGAAATGCCCAGTATTTACCTGACTAAACATGTGCATTTGTTTGCTGCACACATCAAAATCAAGCACCATAATCCACGTTCTTGCCCAAAAACTAATGAAAGGTGCTAATTATCCCACCCAATAAAGACGGAACACCTTGGTGGTGGCTTCTATTGGATACGATAATTATTGCATCCAATTATAGCCAACTTATCATGAGAACCCAAATTCATAAGGCAAAGTGGGGCTGTACAGGTGAGGCTCAATTCAAGTCTGATCATACAGGGATGAGACCACATTCAGGTCTTTGGGTCCAGTGAGAGGGGTGTGAAGGAGAATGGGTTAAATGCTTTGTGGCTGCTTGGAAGGAGTTAGGAGTGATCACAGACAGCGGCTAGCACCTGTTGTTTCTTGTCAAATGTGAAAATAAAATCACAGTACTCTCAGCTTCTACTCTTGATGCTGATTCAGTTCAGTGCATGAGATGAACTTTCAATGCCACTGCCTGTGCAAAAAGTTAAAAAAAGGGTTCCCTTTGGTCAAAATCTATATCACACCATTCATGCCTCAAAAATACTTATGCTCACTAACACACATCATTCCTCACTCTGAATGTATTAAAGCACTTATGTAACACCAAGTTATACAAAATATATATGTATTTAATCAATAAAAACCATACTATATGTACAATTTATATCATGACAATATATAAAAACACCTTTAAAAAACATATATCAAAAACACAATTCACAATAATTACAATATCCCTGAAGGAGAATGAACACAGACAATCTACTTTGTCATGTAAACGTTAATTTGGATCCGTTATAGACAGCAGAGGGCATGGGTCTTGATTCCCTGTCTCTGTTAGACTGCTGAATTTTCCAAATTTAACAAAAAAACTGGGCGTCGACGCGTTTCAGTGGTACGTTCTCAATAGGACCACCTTCATCAGGTCAGGTAAAAATATATTCTCCTTAAAGTAGCGTTATACAGTGGTCTATGATCTCACCGGTGCATCTGCACTTCAGTGAGAGATACTCCCAATTTATTGTGGAGAAAGTGATCCGGCTACTAGGATCTACTGGACTCTAAAACAGCTTACTGTTATTTAAGACGAGATATTCACGTGCATATAAGTCTCACTTTCAAGCAATCAATTCAATCTCTGTGCCTTCCCTTCTAGTGGAATCCTTTTTCAAAAAAACGTCCTACTGAAATTCGGCAGTTTGTTTCTCAAAGGGCTGGTTTATGCCGCATATTTAAAGACAGGAATGGGTATTGACTGCAATACCAGATCTGTGAGGAGTGCTTAATTTGTAAAAGGTAAGTGCCAGGGCCCTCATCAGGAGGCCACGCCAGCTTGTTCCATCTATTACCCGTGCTAGTGCTGCAAATGACTGTACCAACCTAACTACTAACCATCACACTCCTAAATTCAGACTACTGCAGGCACCCAGAGCTATAAGAATGGCTTGCGAGGCAGGTATTAGTCATTTTAATGTATATTGAATTAATAAACAACTGTAGCTCTGCTCATCTCTAAATTGGTTAAACAGCGCCACTATGTGTCAGACTGCCAAAAGTGCCGGTTTTGACAATGTAGTGCCGGTGCAGAGCACCAGAAATCACTGGCTCAAATTAAGCACTATATGTGAGTAATAATAGAGAAGCCTGCACTGCTCTGCTAAGGCTGTATTTATGTGTGAGGGTAGCTTATTGGTATCTTGCCTGTGCTGTTTAAGGTAAGCTCCTCATCTGTGCTATACGTGTTCTGTATATGTTTAGTGGAGCTTGCACTGTTGCTGCCCAGGAACAGCGCAAGTACTAGGTGTGCTTCTTGTAAAAATGCATGCATGCTGGGACTTGCAGTTTCACTTTTTCAACTGTAAACATGAACTTAAAAAATCCAGAATGCAAAGTGAGGTTGCGCAAAAGTTTTTCAGGTATGTTTTAAAGTTAGGGTATTCAGAGAAGGAGAGGTGACTGAGGGACAATCGTAAAAGTGACCTGCATGTGTTGGTTAGCTGTAAAATAAGGTACAGGTATGCTTGCTGTGAGAAAGTCGATTATTAGTTGGGGTGGATGGTAGTCCACCACAAATAATAATAGCACTATTCTTGTTAGGTACAGTGAAGGTTTCAGTAACTGAAATCTGATCTCAACCTCTGGTAGCTACTGCACACAGCAGACAGGCTTAACTTGAGAAAATGTGTAAAGCATTTAGATGTATCAAAAAATTGAAAAAGTTGAAAACACAGTACTAGAAAACCCCACTCTAATTTATAAAGATAGAGAATGTTTTAATGAACAAAATGACATCAAAAAGACAAAAGTTCAATAAGCGGAACAGGAAATATGATTTTTTTAAAGTCTGAACTAAATTTCAGCACCAAAAATCACAAATCATCAACTGCAAGCAACTGGTCCTGCTAGCCTGTAACAAGGGCAAGGTTTGAGGCCAACCGCGATGGAGCGTGGGTCGGATAGGAGGCCTAGAAAGGTCCCAGTCAAGTAGTTACCTTCGGACTTAGAAATATTTGTGGAGAACAGGTGGTTGTCGCCGAGTAGGGTAGGATCCAAAGCGGGGCTCGTCGAAGGTGGGTTGCTGAAGAAGGAGGTCTCGGTGTGGTTGTTGCTGAAGGTGGGAAAGCTCCAAGCGAGCGAAGTCTAGCATCCATGCATAGGAAGGTCTCAACATCAATTTGCTTTGGATTAGTGTTGCTCTCAATGAAGTCCTCTACGTTCAGACTTAAAAACTTTTCTGGCAGTCAGACCTCCTTCAGTGGGGCAGACCAGCAAGATGGATCCGTCCGGTGATTCAACATCGACGGCTTTGGATCCACAGCAGACCTGGTATTCCGCCAGTTGTTCAAGTGGAAAAGTTGGAAAAATGTCTATATGTCACAGCTTTTTCAGTTTGGGCAGGAGGAGTGCACTCTAGCACCAGCCAACGGTTCCAGGACATGAGGAAATGCACTTGGGCATCAAGACTCACTCCAGCAGAAGCCACCAACAGGGTCCACGGCAGACCGAGGTGGAACTGGTCAGCTAGTTTCTTCAGAAAAATGGGCTTCTTGCAGTTTATGTGTCCAAATAGCTTAACAAGAGGTCAGCCAACTAATCCATGGAACCCACCTCTCTGTTCTGAGTGCAAGTGAGAGCAGGTCCAGTCCTTAGGTCACAGCAGCAGGTGCAGTTCTTCTGTCTTCCATGGGTCCAAGAAGTGTTCTGAAGAGGGCACTGGGAGTGCCACATTTATGCCCAGTGCCGGCCTGTGGGAGGGGCATACTCCTGGTCACTCCCTAACCAATGGGGTAAAAGTTCCCAGTGGTGACCCTTTTGCTGCACTTCTTGTATGTTTTACTGTAAACTGTCCAACAGTGCCCCTTTCTACCTAAAGCCAGCATGGCAGTACTCTTCTTCCACTGTGCAGGCCATCCTGCTCAGGGAGCAAAACGTCTCTCCACACCCAGGCCCCACGTCCACTGTCTGAGAGCAAGCCACCTTTCACCACAGGGGAGCCATCAGTAGTCAGGGCACCCTGAACACTGGCAGAAGGGAGCATTTGGATTAGGCAAGAAACGGACAATTTTCTAAAAGTGTCAGTTTCAAAATAGTAATCTAAAATCCATCTTGACCATTAGGATGAATTTAAAAATACTATTAAAATGAATCCATAAATCATTTTTCTAGCTAATCCAAAACTGAACTTAAACATGTCTTATAATTTAACCCCGTGCTTTCCTATGGGAGAACCAAGCTTGCCACAGTGAAAACAACTTATTTCACTGCTAAGACATGTGAAACATGAAATATGCATGCCCAATGTTTTAAATACCATGCACTCTGGCCTATGAGCATTTAGGGCCTACCTTAGGGGTGAACTATAAGTATTATAAACAAAGGTTTAGGGCTGGCAAAATGTTTATTTTGGCAGGTCAAATTGGGAGGGGCAGGCCTGGAGATATGCTTTTCATTATCACTTGTGGTGGCACAATATGTTCTGCAGCCCAGTAGTGACATTTAACTTACAGGCTCACGGTTTACGCAGCACCATATATTCGGTGTATATAGGTAAGTTAAATATCCCAATAAGTATTATGGACAATTTCATCATGTTTTAGGTATCAGAGTCCATGCCCTGGGTCCTGGTTACCATGAGGGTCCAGTGTGCAAAGTCAAACAAATCAGTAGCATCCATCAAATAAAAATGGTGGTGACCAGTCATAAAGAGGTATTTTCTTATACATGTGCATGATGGATCATTAGGAAATATATATTCTCTGGTTTCCTGTCATCCTCCCACCCTCACCTTTGTAAAAAAAAACAATACATATCAAGTCAAAATAGCCATTATATTTCAAGGATGGACCACTATTATTCAAGAGAGAGACAAAATTGTGGCAAGAGTGTCCACACTAATTCATGGAAGGGCCAGGTACATGCAGGAATATCAAGCATGTTGCCATTAATGCCCACATATGTCACAGATGGGCCACTTTAGTATCCATTTCAACAGATGCAACACACATTCACACACACACTGATTCACACACACAGTTCCCTATAGAGGCTAAGTGGGGTGCCTAATGCTGTTAAGTGGGATCCCTGCAATTTCCAGTGGTGCCTGCAAAAGCTCCTCTGAGGGCAACCAGGAGCTCAGTTGTTTGCCTATACAAGCCTTATTAAGTTTGTGCAAGAGCCCATTCGATTGTCTGCTCGTCAGGTGATTAATGGCAGTAGCTCAGTGTTTCCTTGCAGTACTATGCAAGCACTCCCTTTAGGTGTCTGCAAGATCTCAGAGCAGTACCTGCATGAACTCAGGGGCATATTCTCAAGGACTTATCGCCGAGTTATCGGCACTTTAGCGCAGCAAAAGTGGCGAAAGAATTATCGCCCCATTCTCAAGCTGGTGCAAACTGCCCATATCGCCAGTTTTCCAGCTAAAACATCGCCACGTACGAGAGAGACAACTAACGCTAATGATATGTAGAGTAGGCGTTCCCGTGCAAAAACACACAAAAAAACCACTTCGTGATATTCACAACGACCAGCCAGATCTGCGATGCGACCCAAAAACAGGCGATAAGGCGCGTTAGCAGCAGGGATTTAACACAAGCCTTTTACTGGTGTTAAGCAGGACGACTACCTGCAGTATGAAAGGGAGCCCAGTCCAGAGCCACAGCTGAAGACCAACACATGTCATGGAGACACTGATCGTGCAGCTCGGAGACCCGAGAGGGCCACAACACCCACCGCCACCACCCCAGCCCCCCGGACCACCTCCCCCTGACTACCACCGAGGCAGCGCAGAACAGGACAGCGGACGTTCCGAAAATGGCATGGCCCCTCAGCCACACAATAGCAGAATGTGGGGAGAGGTGGGAACCAAGTATGTGTGAAGGAGGCAAGTCAACCATGAATAAGAATGCACACAATGCCAAGTGTGGCGGTGATGTGCTGGACCGACCTCAGTATGCAGAGCACAGACCTGTCCATATGGACATAAACTGCAGGTGTATGTAGTGTTGTGGACAGTGGATGCAACCATGTTACCTCAGGCAGTGGGGAAGACCTCAGTCATGTAGCTGTGCCGTCCCCCTGTAAGCGGAGTGGGCTCGTCCGGCGTACGCCAGTCCAGCATAGGAGTGTGAATAAATAGGCCGGGGCTCTGGGCGTGGTTCACTTCCGGGACGGCCAACGCGTCTGCCAGGGCGGTGCCCCTCACCCTGCCATGAGGCTGCCGCCGTGAGCGCCACCCCCTCAGCCCATTGCTGTCTTCCGCGACACAGGCCCCCAGCGCACCCAGCCGCACAGCACCATGGAGTTATGTGTGTGCTGGATACTGCCTCCGGCCTACACTGCGGCCAGCAGGGCTCACAATTCAGATCGAGTCTCAATTGCAGATGACGCAGTCCAGTAGGCAACAGACATTGCTTCCAGTGCGGCCCGCCCGGACCACGCATCATCGCTGGCTGCGCACCCCCTGAGCGCCACAGGTGCCACTAACTCTGTGCACCACAAGTCAATGCCACGTGGCCTTATTGAGGCAGAATTCAATAGGCATAAGACATTGCTCCCAGTGCGGCCCGCCCGGACCACGCATCATCGCTGGCTGCACAACCCCTGAGCGCCACAGGTGCCACTAACTCTGTGCACCACAGCTCATGGACCCTTTATGATTGAGTTAAGTGCTGTGGACTGCGGACGCAACAATGTCACCTCAGGCAGTGTGAAAGACCTGGGACGATGATGATGAAGATGAGGCAGGTGTAACACACCACACTGCAGCTGCGGCAGGAATATCCCGAAGGGACACAATCATTGACAATTTCTTCACATGGGCACGCTCAGCTCTGGTGCCCCTAGCTCAGTGCACCACAAGTCATGGCCCCTTCTGATTGAATATTGGGTGACCTCTGGACTTGCTCCGGCTACCTCCATGATGCTTCGCAGTTGTTTGTGTTATGTTGGTGTTTTCTGTTTCCGCTTTAATAGTGATCACTGTTCAAGTTGTTGCCAGCACCAACCACTCCCTGAGGGCTGGTTCACACTCACCCCACACCCATCCAGCACAGGCGTCACTGGATATGTGATCCTGGTACTAAAAAGGGGCCGGGCGCACGTGCCCGTAGCCAGTTCCACTATCTATCTAAGTGTGTCCGTGTGTTCATTATGCATGAATGATGGCCCCGGGCCCTACCACATTACATTGTGCTGTGGACAGCGGATGCAACCATGTCACCTCAGGCAGTGGGTAATAGCTTGGACATGTAGCTAAGTCGTCCCCCTGTAAGCGACAATGTTGCAATGTAGCATGCACCCGGAGGGCGGGCTCGCACGAACGGAGTAATGAAGGAGCGCAAGACCGCTCGGGGTCCAGGATCATACATGCCAAGTGTTGTGTGTATCTGTATTGCCGCAGCATGAGCAAAATGCCCAGCCACATTAGCAGCGCCAGTTCAGCCAGGCATGTACTCTACATCTGTGTCCGCCCTATCCTTAACATAGGCCTACACTCACGTGGCCGCCCACCTTCAACGGCCAACATCACAGTGTCGTTGTCAGGCTTGTGGACATGTGCAGACAGGCATGACAATACTGTGCCGTAGGAGTACAAGTGATGTAATCGTGCAGCGCACATAAGTAAATGGGTTCTGGGGGAGGGAGGAGCAGCTGTGAGGCAACGTAACACACAGTGATGCCGCTCATATGCCACATGCAAGTCATGTCAATAATGAATCCCAAAGTCGCACTCATCCCACCCCACCCCCAACAAGCCACTTCACATTCCATGAATGCAAGCAGATTACAAACTTACACTAGGGATGAAAGCTCCTTTGTCTGAACTATCAGGCGGAAGCACATCTGCACCTCCGACCTCGGAATTGCATGTGCCCGGCACCCCTGACAGAAAGTATGGCAGCTGATGCCGACTCCCACACTACGCACAGCCCGACGAGAGACCAACATACATACACCCCACACACAGGAGTCCTTGCTCGAAGTTATCTTGCATGGAATGGCCTTCACACATACTCCCACAACATCCCAGGCGTACAACCGGTGCACACTAAAACAACTCATTGATCCGAGATGTGGGATTTCATCCACAGAACTGCCGCAGGTCAGAACAGTGCTGCTTCAACAAGAGCCACTAACGCAATGGCCGAACATCCCGGACACACGCACAACCCCTGTCATGTGGAA